>LPNX011196896.1:0-14782 GCA_001517045.1 Pseudotsuga menziesii
GGGGAGGTAATGGAGAAGACTGGATAAAGGTAGAGAGAGAGAGAGAGTAGAAGTAAGGGGGGTTAGAAGTAGGGAGAGAAGAAAGGGGGGGTTATTAAGAGTTGGGGGGAATATGGGGAGTTAGTATGAGTTAGGGGGAATATGGGATGTGTGTGTGTGTGTGAGAGAGAGAGAGATAGAGAGAGAGGAGTGGGGTGTTAGTAGTAGGGAGTGACCTATGGATGTGTGTGGGTGTACGTCTGTGAGTGTATATGTGTTTGTGTGTCTGTGAGAGAGAGAGAGAGAGCCAATGGGACAGTGGTGTGTTAGGGGGTTGGGGAATAGATAGGGGTGTGGATGTTAGGTGTAGTTGGATGACTTGGAGAGAGAAAGAGAGAGAGAACAGATTAGTAAGAGATAGGGGAGAGAAAGGGGGGTTTGGGGTTTGGGGAGGAACTTAGGGTGATTAGAGAGAAAGGGGGTGTAGGTGTGGAGTGTGGGTATTTGGGATAGAGAGAGAGGGAGAGGTAATGGAGAATAGGGGGGAGGAGAGAGAGAGAGAGTTAGTGGTAGAGGGTGACCTATAGATGTGTGTGGGTGTCTCTATGTGTGTGTGTGGGAGAGAGAGAGAGAGAGGGTTGGGCAATAGATAGGGGAGTGGGGAATAGATAAGGGGTGGGGTTTAGGTGTAGTTGGATGAGTTGGGGAGTGAGAGAGAGTGGAGAAGGGATTAGTAAGAGTTATGGGGGAGGGAGAGAGAGGGGGGAGGGATTAGGGGTTTTGGGTAGAACTTAGGGTGAGGAGATGGTGAATAGGTGGGGAGAGAGAGGAGGAGGGGGTAGTAAGAGTTGAGGGGAAGAGGGGGGGTTAGTATGAGTTAGGGGGAATATGGGGAGAGAGAGAGGGGGGATGGGGGTGGGGTTTAGTGGTAGGGGTGACATAGGGATGTGTGTGTGAGAGAGAGAGAGAGAGAGAGAGAGAGAGAAAGGAATTGGGGTGTTAGGGGTTTGGGGGTGGGGTTATATTAATGTGGGGGTATTTAGGTTTTGTATAGGGGATGTAATAGGAAGTTTAGGGGGTTATGAGAATATGTAATAATAACTCATATGCATTTTGTTCACCAACCCATACACATTTTTGTTCACTAAAACGTGCATGCTATATTTAACATTACAACTATATTTTTTGGTTTATTGATGATAGAATCAAAAGGTTGGGGGGTTATGGATTTGGGGGGATCTTATGGTGATTAGAGAGAAAGAGAGTATAGGTGTGAAGTGTGGGTGGTTGGGACAGAGAGAGGGGGAGAGGTAAGTGAGGAGAGGGGGGTGAGAGAGGGGGGGAGGGGGGTTTAGAGGTACATAAAGGAGTAGGGGGTGCACACATGCACGAGAGAGAGAGGAGATTGGGAAATGGTAAGGGTTTATAGGTAGAGATAGTGAGGGAGTGTTAAGGGGTTAGACATAGAGATAGAGGTGGGTGTTAGGATATTGTGAGTAAGTGGAGAAAGGGGAAAGGACAGTGTGACAATGTGTTAGTAAGTGTTAGGGAGAGGAGAAAAAAATAAAAGAGGGGGTATCGAGGTTAGGTAGATTTGGAGGAGTAGGGGAGTGAGAGAGAGTGAGAGATCCACTGTAGCAGAAAAAATGAATTATCCTTTGTCATAGAATTGGAAACAACATGAAGATTGGTGTTCAAAGGAAATAGTTGAGGAATATATACTACATCAAGGTGTGTTTGAAACAATGAAACTAAATCATTAATTGAATACATCAAACCTCCTACAAAAGGTTGTAATGTAATGAAATATTCAAAAAGGGTTAAAAATCCCATAGTAGCCTAGGGATTCCTTTCCATTTAATTGGCCCAATTACTTGTGGAAGTGGGAAGGATAAAATTTAGAGATCCCCATTCATCAATGATATTCCCACCTTCAACTATAAGGAGAATATTATTGTAGAGACTACTAAGTTGTTCGAGCCAGATGCATTTTTTTTTGTGTACTAGGGGAATCAAGGATGAAACTAGTCTCATATTTGCATGAAACGAGGTCTATTCTAATGACTACGCTAACCCCTAGGAAACACCAGTTTGGGGCTCAACCTTTGTGCACATTTTGTTGAGACTCAAATCAGTGACCTACATAATAGCGTATATTCCTTGACAGAATGTTTAGTTGTTAATCGATGTGCATCCATTCCTCATCCATACCAGATGTAGTTACTTGCAAATGAATAGTCCAAAAATTGTGTAGTGGTGATAACAAGCTTACTTTCTATTAAGCTTGATACTACATGTAAGAGCTGCTCAATAAACTATAAGATAGAAAGTTCTGTAATTTTAGGATGTTGATTCAACCTTCTTGAGGATCAAAATTTATAATTTCCTTCCAAGTAGATTCATGAATGAAATAATATTTGGCGGCACTTCCAAACTCCTCATACCATTTGGTCATCCACGATATGTTTGAATCCTTTGATGAAAGATAAAATCTTCTATACAAGGAAGCATTTGATACACTTGCCAAATACATGTTGTTGGAAGAACTTACATACTTCAAGAAAGGCACATTTTGCAAGTGAGTTGAAAGTACCTTCCAATTTTCAGCAACAAAACAAAGAAGTTCAAAGTACATATTTTTAGGAAGGCCTTTCAACCAACCAGATGACCGAATACAGGGAGAATACCAACTGTTAGAAATGTTAACCATGCCAAAAAAAATCAACATATTATAAAACTCTTGTTATCAAGGTAAGGATGGACTATGTGTACAATACAAGAAAAACAATGATTTCGGTTGCTTTGTTGACCTATAACCCCTTACCACCCCCAATGTCTCTCCCTTCACCTCTCTCTCTCTCTCTCTATCTCTCTCTAATCCATTGACATCCATGCCCCTTTCTCTACCTCTAAGACCTTAATACCCCCAATCCTTTCTCTACCTTCAACCCATGATAGAACCCCTCGCCCCTTTATCTACCTATAACCCCTTACCACTCCTTCCCCCTCTACATTCAACCCCTTATCACCCTGAATTATTTTTAATGTTGTAATTGACAAATAATAAAATTAATGTTATAATCGGAAAATAATAAAAGTAATCGTCTAATCAAAAAATAATAAACTCGTAAAGTTAGAAATTGTGCACACCTTTTGTAAAACTACAACATGTGCACATTTTGGTTTGCTGTGAAAAAATAATTGAATTTAAACAAAATTTGTGTGGGTTTCTTGGCACTATAGTCGAAACTTCACATGTACTGGTGTGCCTATGTGTCTGCTTCAAACTTTTCTCTATATTCATCATGTATATGCCTTAGAGTATCATAAACCATGGATAATTGAGCATTACATCCAATTTTCAATATGGTCATGTTTATTCGTTGGTTACAATATGTTACGCACCATCATTTTTGACGAAATTTTAGACACAAATATGGTTTTTTCTGCAGATTCCAAATATGTAATTTTTAACATGATAATTTAAGTGTCTTGGTGCTTTAACTTAAGTGTGGTCATGCAAACACTTTATTAATTGAAGTGTCATCTTTTGATTAACTTAAGTGTCACCTTTTAGTTTAACTGAAGTATAAATGCTTTAGTTAACTAGTCTATCTTTATCAACACTTAGTTAATTATTATTAACTAAATCATGTTGATTGATTTACACTAGAGTGATCATAGTGAGTTGTTTCAATTAACTGAATCACATGCTGAGTCTTTAGTTTAACTGAAGTATAAATGCTTTAGTTAACTAGTCTATCTTTATTAACACTTAGTTAATTATTATTAACTGAATCATGTTGATTGATTTACACTAGAGTGATCACAGTGAGTTGTTTTAATTAACTGAATCACATTCCGAGTCTTTAATTGAAGCTCAATAATTTGATTTCACTTAGTCATTCCTTGGGTAATTTGAATTCTCTTTTTCTCTATGCTTATATCTTTATCGTATTGAATGCTCTAGATGTGTTAACTTTATTTATCTATCATATCACATTATACTCAGAAGAATTGTCACATGCTATGATCATATTATATTATTCTTGGACCATATAGTCATATCCTAAAGTAATTCACTCTAGAGTTGCTTAATATCTAAAAGATACTTAATAGAAATTGGTGACCATGGTTAGTAATACATCACATGAAATTTATGCTTCAACATGCAAAGCATTTCACTTCTATGACTGGAGGAATGTCCCATGGGTACCCACTATAATTGGGGGTGCACATGAGAATCAATCACCTCTATAATTGAAGGTACACCCCATAGGTACCTACTATAATTGGAGGCCCATGTGAGAATCATGGCTTGATATACTCACAAGTCCATACCCTTGTACTACAAGACTTTACGACATCATAACTTTGATAAATCTAAGTATTCAGCTCAACACATGAGGATTATCCTTTATCATTGAAGGCTTAGTCATCCTTAGGCCCAACCTAAGAATATACTCCTAGAACTTATCATACCGAGGATAACATTTTTAATTGAAGGTCCTAATCTTGTTTGTGCAAGATTCGCTTGGATAATTACTCCTAATGTTGTATATTTAACACTCCCTCTCATCAAGGGGGGCATTCTCTTCCATACCAAGCTTGTCTCGGAAGTACCTAAACTTTGTCATTAATAGATGCCTTGTTAACACATCTATAATCTATCCATTAGTATATATGTACTAAAGTTTCATTGTACCTTTCGTGACCATGTCTTGAATGAAGTGATGCTTCATTTCAATGTGCTTTGACTTATCAAGAAGCACTGTATTTTTGGAAAGATTAATACAAATTTGATTGTCACACCTAATAATTATAGGCTCAAGTATTTCATTGAACAATCATGTAAGCATATTTCTCATCCACACTGCTTCTCTATCGACAATATTAGAATCAATGTACTCTACCTTTGTAGTACTCTGGGAAACTGAGACCTACTTTATGCTAGACCAAGAAATCATGGAAAAAACCAAGATATAACATTATCCTAAAGTGATATTATGGTCCACAATGCTACCACCCAAATCGGAGTCAGTATAACCAATTAATAACACCCCTCCACTGGAGGCATACCTAAGTCCGTAAGGAATTGTACCTTGAAGGTACCTCAACATATGCAATTATTAGTAGAAACCCAGTGTTTGTCTCGCATCAGACATAAACTGGCTCAGAATGTTAATTGCATAACAAATATATGGCCTTGATTGTATCAAGTACATAAATGAGCCAATCAATTGTCTATATAAAGTGGGCTCCAATAGATCTGATCTAGTATCATACTCATGAAGTTTCCTCCAATTGGAATCCATCGGAGTACTCATGGATTTTCAATCCACCATGCCAAATTTGTGCAATATGTCAACAATGTACTTCCCATGAGATAGATATATCTCATCATTTCTTTTCCAAATCTCAAGGCCTAGAAACTAGTGCATTATACCTAAGTATTTCATCTTGAACTATGATGTGAGCTCCTTCTTACACCAAGAAATCAATATTTCCTCTCAAGTGAGGAACAAATCATCAAAATACATAACCAATATCAACAGTTGGTTCTTCACTAGTTTGAAGTGCAAATTCATACTAGCTTTGCTCTTAGAGAACCCGAGTCTCTGAAGATAGTTATTTATTTTGGCATACCAAGCCTCAGGATATTTCTTAAACCCATACAAGTGTTTCTTCAACTTGCAGACATGGGACTCCTTCCCATGAATCACAAATCCCTTAGGTTTCTTAATATAACATCTTCATCGACCTCACCATTAAGGAAGGTTGTATTCACATACATCTGCTAAAATTTCCATCCTAGAAACGCTGCAAGTGACATCACAGATCGAATTGTGGTATACATGGCCATAGGAGTGAATGTATCTTCATAGTCAGTTCCCTCTTTCTAAGAGAAATATAAGGCAACAAATTTGGTTGTATACTTATCCACACTGCCATTTGCATCATGCTTTATCCTGTAAATCCATCTAGAAGTAGCTATGGACTTCCCCTCATGTCTGGGAACAACTTCCCAAACATCATTCTTCAATATAAAATGGCATTCCTCAACTATTGCATCTTTCCAAACTTGCTTCTTTTCAACTTCTTCATAGGATGAAGGATCAGAGTCACTTATGTGACTCATATGTGCAACATACCCTGCATATATTTTAGGTTTTTTTTTAATCTTTGGAATATCCCACTAGTGGTCCATGCTTCTTTGCATCTTTTAGTACATATCGGCACCATGCAGACCTCCTCTTGGAAGAAGTTTCATCAACCAGTTCAACTAGTTCATCAAGGATTGGTGAATCTGATAGCTCTGTTGGATTATCCCTCTGAACATATGGATGGGGAGAGTCAGTCTGTGGGTCCTCTAACATATGAGTCTCATGCTCCTTTGTGTATGCATCATACTAGAGCTCTTTCGGCTTCTTGAATGAAGCCTCTTCATGGAAGGTCACATATCGACTAAGCTGAATGTGTCTCTCACCTGTACATATATCTTGTAGGCTTTGGATGACTCACTATAACCCACATAGGTTCCCTTATTACTGAAGGTTCCATCTTAGTCCTCTTCTCTTTCGGTATATGGATGTATATGAAATTCCCAAAGATACTCAGTTGTGAAATGTTTGGTTTCTCACTGGTGAACACCTCTTCAAGTGTTTTCTCATCTACAATGACATGCATACTTATATCCTGGATATAAACGATTGTATTGGTGGCCTCTTCCCATAATGAAGCAGACAAATCCTGATTATGTAACATGGATTTTACGACCTCACATATATTTCTATTCTTTTTATAAGAAACTCCATTTTAATAGGGGTTGTATGGAACTATCAACTATCTTCAAATCCCTGCATCCCTACGGAACTCATTAAAAGCATGGGAATAAAATTCACCTCCATTGTCAAACCTCAAGGCATGGATGTGATTTTCTGCCTGATTCTCTACTAAGGATTTATATTCCTGAAACTTTCTAAACGTTTCTCTCTTATCCTTGAGGAAGTACATCCATTAATTTCTAAATAAGTCATCAATAAACAATACATAATATAAGTAGTTGCTTAGAAAAGGGGATGACATGGGACCACATACATCAGAATGTATTAAATCTAAAATCCATTTAGATCTAGTACTACTACTAGAAAAACTATTTTTCACATTATTTCCAAGTGCACAACCTCGACATATACTATCATGCTCAAAATCAAATAGTGGCATGTCTTTAACCATTCGTTGTAATCCTGGTAATTCTTGGTAGTGGAGGTAATTGATCCTCCTATTCCATAACTCGCATGGACTGATAGTGTGATGTACCATATCTTGAATGTACTTCCTGGATATGTTGTAGATTCCTCCCTCTCGAACTCCAATAATAGAAGCAGTATCAATACTTAATTGATCTTTGGCCATAATAGTGCTTGATTATCCATGAATATAAATTGGAATCCCTTATATTCAACAACCAAAACTAATAGAAGGTTCTTCTTTAATCCCGAGACATAAAGAATGTACTCCATATGTAATATATCTCCCAAACTTAGTTGGAATGAGGTAGATCCAACTCCTTGGATTGAGCAGGTTGAGTCGGCCCCCAACTCTACCATGCATGTGAACTTCTTATCTTTTAGGTCATATATTGTTCCCTTGTATCCTGTCATATGCTTGGATGCACCACTATCAATCAACTATGTATCTTCACTTGTGATGATAGATCCGAACAATGATGAGACAAGGTAATACTCCCTCCTTGTCTCCTTCTCCTAGGGTGCATTCTTTTGAGGAGTTTCATATTCTATTGTGGTAGAGGCATGAAACCTTTCTTTATTAATTTTCTTTGGATGACACTCTCTTGCATAATGGCCCTTCTTTTGAAAAGAATAGCACCGAACCTTTGACTTGTCAAACTATTTATTGAAATCCTTCTTCTTTGGAGTGAATGGTTTCCTCCCTTTCTTCACTCTTTCCATGAGGATAATATTTTCTTCTTTGTTGCACACTAAATTTCTTTGGATTCACCCCTCCTCTTGAAGGAAACCATGCCAAAAGATATAAAAGTTAGATTGTACCTCTCAGCTATTTACTACATCCAACAATGTATCCCATGTAGATGGGAGACCATCAATGGAAGTTTGAAGAAGATCATCTTCATCTACCACAACTTCAATACTAGAAAGTTAATATCTCACCTAAGATATCTTGGTGAAGAATGATGCCACGGTATTTTCCTTCTCCATATTTAGGTTTCGAATCTTATTTCTCAAATCCCTATTTTGACTCAAGGCCTTCTTATAAACAATGTATCAAAACATTCCTTTGTGGTATTCATCGTAGTGATCATGAACATCAAATTGTCCTTAACCAAATCATAGATGATTTGTTTAGCCTTAGCTTGGTTCTTCTTTAAGTTGATGCACCCTGCATAAGTAGTAGGATCCTTTAACAAAATGGATACATAGCTATCCAATTCATGCTCCTCCAAGATGTTCAATACCCTCACCTTCCAAGTGTTGAAATTGGAAGTGCACTCAATACGATCTTCCAGTTGAATGGAGATCGATGACATGCCTCTCAAAAACTTTTCTAAACTCCTCAGGATATACGTAGGCTTCTAGTTTTCTTTGCACAACTTGGCTCCTTCATGCCATGAGATCTGATACCATGTTGATTTTTTTAGAAAATGTGAATATCTTTGAACTTTAAAACTTTAATTGCAACTGTACTAAACAATAAAATCAATGGAACATTCAATCACATAAATAATTCATCTACAACATAAGATGTACCCTAGTAAAACCCTCAAAATAATGAGGATGGAAAACCCAGTAATTCTTTAGAGTATAATAGATATATTGTAGAGAATGTCTTTTACATAATAGTTGATTGCTCGATAAGAGAGAACACTGAGAAATAGAGAATAGATATCAATTGTATTGATTTTACATGTTTCCAACACATTAATAACAATACATAAACTCAGTCATGCAAACTACAATGGATGGTTGCATGACAATTGCACACATACACCAAAAACTATGAATTGCTTTCATGGATAGTTAATCCAATACATTGGATTCTTCATCATGCATAACATATGTACCATGCCTTTCATCTTTGACATTAACTGATGTTTAACTAACTTTGGAGTGAACTCAACATCTAACTAGAAGTATGAACACTTAGTTAACATGCTAACTTAAGTGTCTTGGTGCTTTAACTAAAGTGTCAACTTTTGGTTTAATTAAAGTATAAACACTTTAGTTAACTAGTCCATATTGATTAACACTTGGTTAATTATTATTAACTTAATCATGTTTATCGATTTACAATGGAGTGGTCATTGTGAGTTCTTTTAATTAACTAAATCACACATTGATTCTTTAACTGAAGCTCAATAAATCGATTTCACATAGTTGTTCCTTAGGCAATTCAAATTATCTTTTTCTCTATGATTATCTCTTTATCTTTATCACATGGTCTAGATGTGTTAACTTTATTTATCTATCATATCACATTATACTCAGAATAATTATCACATTCAATGGTCATATTATATTACTATGGGACCATATAGTCGTATGCTAAAGTAATTCACTCTAGAGGTAGCTAATCTCTAAAAGATACCTAATTGCAATCAGTGACCATGCTTAGTAATACATCACATAACATTTATGCTTCAACATGAAAATCATTTCACCTCTATAACTGGAGGCCCACCCAATGGGTACCCACTATAATTAGGTTCCACATGAGAATCAATCACTTCTATAACTGGAGGTCTACCTCATAGGCACCTATTATAACTAGAGGTCCATATGAGAGTCATGAATTGTTATACTCACAAGTCTGGAGCCTTGTACTACAAGACTTTACAACATCATAACTTTAATAAATCAAAGTATCCACCTCAACACATGAGGATTAGCCTTTATAACTAAAGGCTTAGTCGTCCTTAGGTCCAACCTAAGAATCTACTCCAAGTACCTGATTCCTACTCAAGATAACCCTTATAACTGAAGGTCCTAATCTTGGTTTTGCAAGATTGGATTAGAGAATGACTCATGATGTTGTACATTTAACAGACTTTGTAGTTGTAAAACCAATGAATCTTCTTGTGTAATCATAGTGTTCTTCCCATAGAGCTAAGTCTTTAGCATCAATTGGTTTCTAATGTTCACCCTTAACTAAGATCCATATATTTTTGCTCCTAAGAATGTCAATCATATTTCTCTTCCAAGCAAGACAGTTAGTTCCAATTAACTAAGGAACTGAAACTACCTCTAAAATCATGGTTATTAAAATTGAGAAATGAATGCATTGATACAACAAATGACAAAAACGATAATGATAGGGACAACCAATGTTATATATATATATATATATATATATATATATAGAGAGAGAGAGAGAGAGAGAGAGAGAGAGAGAGAGAGTGTGTTTCTNTAAAATATTAAAATTATTTTTAAAATGTATTAAAAATTTAAAGATATGAATATTTAAAAACAAAAACCAAATTAAAATTTAAAAAGGTTTTTAAAATATAATATTTGAAATAGCCCTCCAGGTGTAGACCAGTTGGCGATAGGGTGCACTATTAAGGAACTCCTTGTGATGTCGCGGGTTTAAACCTCAAATATCCTTTTCACTTGTGTAGGGGTAGTGTAGGTTCACCTAGAGGTATAGTTGTAGCAGGAGAGAATCAAGTTTGTGTGATGTGAGTACAATCCCTAGACCGGTTTCTAAAAACAAAAAACAAACTAAACCCGTGACTACTAAACACTAGCAACAACTGCATAGAAAAAAACCTAACCATCCACCACCAAAACCTTATGACAACCTGGACCCTATGGGTATATGGGTAGAAGGTAAAACAAATCGTGGTCAGAACCATATGGAAACCCCATCAGGTGATAAATTGTCAATCACGAGCAGATAAATGCACACTCAGACTACAAAAACATGGCTAAATATGGAGAGAAATTGTAGGGCTCATGTAGATATGTAGGAATGCATCAGTATATGGGAAAGAAGAACAAAACAAGGTTAGAGGGAGAAGGAAACTATAGGTAGGAGGACCAAATAGCACGAAAAGGAGGGAAAATGGCCATATACCTTGAAAATTTATGTCTAACAAAAAAAAATGATCTGTAGAAGGATAAATGTGGAAACAAAATGTTATAGAGAAGAAGACAAAAATGTGGTTGTATGGATTCATACGGGTCCATAAATTATTCGAAGAGGTGAGAGAAGCAATCAAAAAGATAGATTGGCAAAAATCATACCTAGAAAAAAAAATCACTACAAACAACCTCATGGATCAGAAGAGATCGGGTTCAAAATAAAATTTAGGCCTAGTATAAAAACAAGCTTCGTAGATTACCAAACCTGAAATTGCCCAAAAAACTTTATGTTATGAAAATTTTAAATGTCCTAGGCTAGGCTAGGAAAAATTTAACTTAAAAATGAGCAAACAAAGAAAAATATTGATGAACCAATAGTTAATCTAGACCAAAAACATTGTCACTGGAGACAATGATGAGGTCATATTTCCCAAAAACTGAACATATTCAATATAAACCCGAAGTGGTTTTCCATTTATGATTGCAAACCCACAAGAGAAAGATAGCCTTATAAAAATTACTGAAGAAATTTTATGCTTGAAAAAGAAATTTAAAACAAAAAATTACTAAAGGAGGTAGAGATTAGTAACCAACTCTGATACCATTTTAGAATATTGAAATATTTGCATTAACATACAACAATAAGATAACTAACATGTAAATCATGATCAACTAGTCAAAGCATCAAATAATAAATAACATAGGTAATAAAGGTAATAGAGGAAATAGAAGAGAAAATAGTACACCAAATTTACATGATAAAACTCCAAATAGGGAAACATCCACGAGAAGGATAGCTAGAGCTATGGAATATTTTCATCCCATAACACATGGGATAAATGATTTTACACCCCTCTTATATAAAGAATGGTAATAGGAGAATATTTCTCCATTATGCATGTGGGATAACTCATTTTGCATAAGATAGAGAGTTATGAATATAATCATGCATTCTTTGCTAGTTAGGACATCATAACATCTTATGATATCTCACAAGACATCATTACATATCATTGGACATTCCAACATCTTGTTTAGCAATATTTGAGTTACATATGCCATAATCTCCAATATAAAATTTGTAAGGAATAAAACTTATCTTCTTCTCTTGCAATGGAGAGGCGCACACACACACACACACACACACACACACACACACCAAGGACACCTAGTGCCATGCCCAACATGAAGACGAGAGGAAAGTCGACTAGGAGAGCTCATGACATGTGAAGCACAAGTCAAGCATCAACATACTTACTGTTTGGGAGAGTGGAGTGATGGGTCTTTTGTATGATATCCAATTTATGGATTTCAAAATAGGATTCCTAGTTTATTATGTCAATCTGAGATCGTACAAACTTCAGAGGTGTTTCCATTGTATGTGAAACTTAAAATAGTGTTTACTGGAAATGAAGTGTTAATGCATATATGAATAAGGAAGGAAAAATAACTCTAAGTGGCAACTACATGTTCTAATTCTATTGTATGGATTTAATGAAAGTATATATATTTAAAATTACTCATGAAAACAATTACAAAATTATCCTTTTCATGAAATAAATAACCAAACTAACTAACTTGGAATCGAAACACTATTTTGGAATGCAAAAGAAAATTGTTTGTTAAAGCAATGTGATTCTATGGAAACAACTAGTTTTATCATTAATGAAGTAGATCTATGAAAGTAAGAATTTTAATCCCAATAAAAAATTGAATGCGCATGAAAGCAATCTAACAGAAAGCTACAAAAATGAATAAACAATACTACAATAATTACTAATCTAGCTATAGGAATCATAACCATAAATTGCAATGAAATTAAATGGAAAAACAACACTACAGGAATTACTAATCTATGCTATAGGAATCATAACTAGAAGTTGCAATGAAATCAAATCTCGATTATCATGAACATCTAATTTAATAACTACACTAATTAAATGAAGATTCCTATGATCCCGATGAGGGGGGCCTTCCTCACAACAACATAGGAGCAAATTGATCTAAGTGCTAACAGATGGAAATCGCATCATTCAATAAATATTTGATTCCCTGTTCATTCCCATGCAAAATGTCTCAAAACTTATAAAGATAATTTGTCGTTGTCTTCCAATATCAACGAAGAAGAAGAAGTCTATATGTGTCTGTGTTGATGTATTTGTAACTTCGGAATGTATTCATATATGTATCTTATGTATTGTAACCCGATGTTTATTCCGGGATGTATCTATTATGTATTTGAGTCATGTTGCCATGCCCCGATGTTCCGATCAGGAGGATCAATAATGTAAACAAGTCATGTCAAGTCATAGTGGGTAACTCTCTGATTGTGTAAGAGTTAAAGTCCCCGCAGTTCCGGGGCACTAGGGTTATTAGACTCTCCAAGTAGAGGTCGGCCCTAGTAGGGTTTTAGTCATGCTGGGATTAGTATAAATAGAGATTTGGGATCTCTATTTAGTAAACATCACTCACACACTCAAGTGTAGCGCATAGTTGAGGAAGGAAAGACACTGGGGCTAGACAAGAAGAAGATTACTGCTGTCGGGAGTGCATCTTACTGTTTTGGGGTTTTACATCTTGCGTTGATTCTATCTCTGAGGAAGTTGCGGGGTTTTCTCCATTTATGGTTTCCCCGATCAAAAACACTGTGTTCATTGTCTCTTGTGTTTGATTGTTGTACTTGTTATTCTCTCAGTAAAGATCCTAACATAATGCTAGCTTAATGTTGAAAAACTAACATGGTATCAGAGCTAACCTGAGAAGAAGACACTGTGCAACTGCGGGAACTAGGGCTTCCTAGTTTGTGGATCTTCCTCCATAGATTTTCAGCAAAAGTAAGGTGGAACAACTCTCCTCCTTAGGGCACATCTTTCTGTCGAAGCAGAATCCAATTTTGAGGTTTTTTAGTTTTGGACCTGCCACTGCTATTGGAAATTAGGGCTTTTCACAGAAGAGGAATTTTTCAGTGAGCCTAGGCCTGAATTGATCTCCTCCCCAAAATCAAAGTTAGGGACAAATTTAAGGCATTTGGGTGGAAAGAACTCCAGAAAAGAAAAACCCTAATTTGCTCCTGAACCAGCTCTGCAGGATTTCAGCTCAAGTTTCAGATCCAACATCTTGAACCTGGTAAGATCTAAAATCTTTTGTATTTCCATTTGAGGTTCTCATTTAAGATGTCTCATCATACCAAGCTTGATGAAAAGATTGAGGGAGCTGAAAACTTTCGAACCTGGAAGTATAGAATCTCCTTGGTCCTGGAAGAAAATGAATTAGACTCCTACATTCATGAGGAGGTTCTAGTTCCAGAGGGAGATGAGGCAAAGGCCTTACATAAGAAGAAGATGGTTATGGCAAAGAGGATCATTGCTGATTCTATTAAGGATCACCTTATCCCACAGGTTTCCTCTCTCAAGACACCTAAAGCTGTGTTTGATGCCCTAACCAAATTGTTTGAAGGGAAGAACATCAATCGAAAGATGACCCTAAGAAACCAACTGAAGAATGTGAAGATTCAGAATGTAGAAACAATCCAGTCTTACTTCACGAGATTTTCTCAGATCAAAGAGCAACTAGAAGCAATTGATGAAGAAGTGGAGAATGCAGAGATTGTAATGACTACATTAAATGGCCTTCCTAGGTCATGGGATTCTTTCATCCAAGGAATCTGTGCTAGGAAGAAG
>LPNX011196896.1:14989-46512 GCA_001517045.1 Pseudotsuga menziesii
ACAATAAAAGGTAGTGGGGAATATTCATATAAGTTAGAGTCTACAAAATCTCTAACAATGAAAGAAGTATTGTTTGTACCAGGACTCAAGAAGAACCTTCTCTCCATATCAGCATTAGATTCAAAAGGAATGCGGGTTGCATTCATAGATGGTCAAGTCATCATGTGGCCAAAAGGAAAGATTATCGATAATGCGGTAGTAATTGGAGAACAAGAAGGAGGATTATACAAATTAAAGGGCCATCCAGAACAAGCCTTGGTCCATGACACAGTAGAGCCAAGTGAAATTTGGCATAGAAGGCTTGCACATGTGCATTACAGAGCACTACCTATTGCAAGCAAAGCTGTCGAAAGTCTTCCAGAAATTCAAGCAAAACATGATGGGGTCTGCAAAGGATGTGCGAAAGGAAAGAATACAAAGAAGACATTTCCAAGCAGTGAAAGAAAAGAAAAAGGAATCTTGGAAATCATCCACTCCGATGTATGCGGTCCTATGTCATCAAACTCTCTAAGCGGGTATGCATATTATGTTTCTTTTATTGATGAATTTTCTAGGAAGACATGGGTTTACTTCATGAAGAACAAAGACGAAGTATTCAGTAAGTTCAAAGAATTCAAAGCCTTGATCGAAAACCATACTAAAAAGAAGATCAAGACCATTCGATCAGATAATGGCAGAGAATTCACTTCAAATGAATTCAAAGAGCTATGCAAAGAATCAGGGATTAAGAGGGAGTTGTCCACTCCTTATAATCCACAACAGAATGGGGTTGCTGAATGGAAGAACAGAACTATCATGGAAGCTGCAAAATCAATGCTTCATGACCAAGACCTTCCTATGCATCTTTGGGCGGAAGCTGCTAGAACAACGGTGTATGTACAGAACCGTACTCCACATAGAGTACTTGAGAACAAGACTCCTGAAGAAGTCTTCTCTGGCAAGAAACCAGAAGTCAGCCATCTCAGAATATTCGGCTGTCCTATGTACATCCACATTCCAAAAGAGAAGAGGACTAAATTAGATCCTTCAGGAAAGAAGGGCATATTTGTGGGATACTCTGAAAGCTCGAAGGCTTATAGAATATATTTCCCAGGATATAAGAAGATTGACATCAGCAGGGATGTGACATTTGATGAAGACACAGCTTACAACAAATCCAGAAAGAGACCTGCTGAAGAACCTGAGGAAGCAGAAGCACCCAGAATTCATGATACAACCCTAAATGAAGAAACTAGAGAAGAAGATCGAGAATTTGAAGAACCACAAAGACCTGTAGATCCACCTCTGGAGAAGAATCCTCATAAGAGGAAACCTGCTTGGGTACGAGAACTTATCCAAGGTGCGGAAAGATATGGGGCTCCAGAAGAGAATCACAGAGAAAGAAAGAGGACCAGATCCAATTCCAGGTATGTAGCTTTACTATGTGATTCCATTGATAAAGAACCTTCCAGTTATGAAGAAGAGGCAGAACAGAAAGAATGGAAGGATGCTATGATCGAAGAGTACCAATCGATCATGAAGAATGATGTTTGGGATGTTGTACCAAGAACAAATGGGAAGTCTGTTGTAACTTCCAAATGGATCTACAAGATCAAGCATGCTGCAGATGGTAGCATTGAAAAGTACAAGGCAAGATTTGTAGCTTGAGGTTTCTCTCAGAAAGAGGGAATAGACTATGAAGAGACCTTTGCACCTGTAGCCAAATACACTTCCATCAGATCAGTACTTGCTCTGGATGCAGTGATGAAATGGAAGATACACCAAATGGATGTCAAGACTGCCTTCTTGAATGGTGTCACTAGAAGAGGAAGTGTATGTAGAACAGCCACTCGGTTTTGAGACACATGACAAGGAGTCTCATGTATGCAGATTGAGGAAAGCCCTGTACGGTTTGAAACAGGCACCCAGGACATGGTACAGCAGAATTGATAGCTTTCTATCCAGTTTGGGATTTACCAAGAGTAAAGCAGATTCCAACCTTTACTAGAAGGTTGAAGATGGAAACCCAGTGATGCTTCTACTATATGTAGATGATCTATTTGTGACATGTATGGATGGGTTGATTACTGATACAAAGAGAAAGCTTGCTGCTGAGTTCGAGATGAAGGACTTGGGTATGATGCATTACTTTCTAGGTATGGAGGTGTGGCAGAGTGCGGATGGAATCTTCCTTAGACAAGGGAAGTATGCAGTAGAGATCCTGAAGAGGTTTGGGATGATGGACTGCAAGATTATGGCCACACCTATGGCATCGAACTTGAAGCTATTGAATGATGCTTCTTCAGAGACGGTTGATGCTACAATGTATCGTCAGATGATTGGGTCATTGATATACCTGACGAACACGAGACCAGAAATTTGCTTTGCTGTGAACACCTTGAGCCAGTTCTTGACAGATCCGAGAAATGTTCACTTGATTGCTGCAAAGCATATTCTGAGGTACTTGAGGGGTACAATTGATTATGGGCTCAAGTATGATGCGAATCAAAAGATTAACCTAGAGGGTTATGTTGATTCAGATTGGGCAGGTAGTGCCATCGATAGGAAGAGCACTTCAGGGTGTTGCTTCAGTATAGGATCAGGTGTGATCTCTTGGTTTAGCAGGAAGCAATCCTGTGTGGCACTGAGTACAGCTGAAGCAGAGTATGTCGTAGTTTGTTCAGCTAGTTGTGAGGCAGTATGGCTGCGGAAGCTACTATCTGATATATTTGATCTCCAATTGGATGCTACTTGTATACATTGTGACAACCAGAGTTGTGTGAAGTTGTCAGAGAATCCAGTGTTCCATGACAAGTCGAAGCACATCGAGATCAAGTATCACTATATCAGGGATATGGTGTAGAGGGGAGCAGAGAAGCTCCAATATGTTGTGACGGAGGAACATATAGTTGATGTGTTGACGAAGCCATTAGCCAGAGTGAAGTTCGAGTACTTCAGGGAGAAGCTTGGTGTTCTCCAGATACAGGTTTCCTCCAAGGGAAAGTGATGAGTCCCAAAGCCATTCTGTCGAGTAGGACAGATATAAGGGCTACCGCCTTTCTGACGAGTAGGTCAGATGTGAGTGCTGGCCATTCTGTCAAGTAGGACAGATATAAGGGCTACTGCCTTTCTGACGAGTAGGTTAGATGTGAGTGTTGGCCATTCTGTCGAGTAGGATAGATATAAGGCCTACCGCCTTTCTGATGAGTAGGTCAGATGTGAGTGTTGGCCATTCTGTCGAGTAGGACAGATATAAGGGCTACCGCCTTTCTGACGCATAGGTCAAATGTGAGTGCTGACCATTCTGTCGAGTAAGACAGATATAAGGGCTACCTCCTTTCTGACGAGTAGGTCAAATGTGAGTGCTGACCATTCCAACGAGTAGGTCAGATGTAAGGGCTACCAAAGACCTACAAGGAGGTAGGCATACACCCAACATGAAAGAAGGCTGGCTCTGTATAACTTCCTATGACGAGATAGCACACACATGATGATGACCAGGTGAGATCCAGATCAAGCTATGATCTAGATCCAGTTATGATGACTCTAAGAGATCCAGATCGAGTGATGATCCAGATCCAGCAGTGATGATCCAGATCGAGAGATGATCCAGATCCATTCCAGTGATGTTGATCCAGATCGAGAGATGATCCAGATCCAGTCCAGTGATGATGATCCATATCGAGAGATGATCCAGATCCAGTGATGATGTTCCATGATGATCCAGATCGAGAGATGATCGAGATCCAGTGATGATGTCCCATGATGATCTATATCGAGAGATGATCCAAATTCGAAGGATGACGATGACTTGAAGATGAAGATGACTTGAAGACTCAGAAGACTCGAGATGCAGATGACGAGATGATCCAGTTGATACAGAGAAGAAGACCAATGCTGAAAATTGTGTCGAACGAATACCTTCCTAGTTAAGAGGGAGTGTTGATGTATTTGTAACTTCGGAATGTATTCATCTATGTATCTTATGTATTGTAACCCGATGTTTATTCCGGGATGTATCTATTATGTATTTGAGTCGTGTTGTCATGCCCCGATGTTCCGATCGGGAGGATCAATAATGTAAACCAGTCATGTCAAGTCATAGTGGGTAACTCTCCGATTGTGTAAGAGTTAAAGTCCCCGCAGTTCCGGGGCACTAGGGTTATTAGACTCTCCAAGTAGAGGTCGGCCCTAGTAGGGTTTTAGTCATACTGGGATTAGTATAAATAGAGATCTGGGATCTCTATTTAGTACACATCACTCACACACTCAAGTGTAGCGCATATTTGAGGAAGGAAAGACACTGGGGCTAGACAAGAAGAAGATTACTACCGTCAGGAGTGCATCTTACTGTTTTGGGGTTTTACATCTTTTGTTGATTCTATCTCTGAGGAAGTTGTGGGGTTTTCTCCATTTATGGTTTCCCCGATCAAAAACACTGTGTTCATTGTCTCTTGTGTTTGATTGTTGTACTTGTTATTCTCTCAGTAAAGATCCTAACATAATGCTAGCTTAATGTTGAAAAACTAACAGTCTGAAGACTTGTGTGCATGTGTGTATTACAGAGAATTATAAAAAGATCTAAACCTAATACTAGAATTTCTCTCAGTCATAGTTAAGCCCTCATCCCTAAAAATATAGAAGATAATTAATAGTGCGCTAGGGACTCGAAATGTTTTGGTAGCTAACCTCCCTAAGTGGTTGTTCATTTCTTCATTAACCTATGGAAATCCATATATTAGTTAAGGCTCTGATAGTGACCTCAGTTGTGACTAAATCGTGACTAGAGGTGGAACTCGACTTTGTCTTGTGGATGGATTTTCAAAACAAAATCGATCTTGTCTTTAGTTCTTGATGTGACCTCCTACAATTCACAATCATAATTACGTTCTAAAATGAATCAAGCAAAAGAAAAGATAAGCTTTCCTATCATCCTCATTATATTCATTAAATACTTAATTAACCTCAGAGTAAGTGGCCAACTCCTTCGATAATACTCTATTTCTCTACATGGTTAGGCTCTGAGTGCATGATTTACCTATCAAAATTAAGGCTCATTAGGGCATCATAAGGAGGTGTCTTAGTTTCACCCTCATGCCAAAGGAAAGTATAAAAGGAGTGTGCGGATGGCATAACGCATCATTCATATTAATCCAAGAGTTGGAAAGAGGAAGACACACTAAGCTATGAATTTGTTTAGGCAGTATTAGTCATGGGGGTGAGCTCTACACGAAATGGATTTTGTCTTAGGAAGAAAGAAGTGTAGATTGACAAGCCAGAGGTGGTAGGCCTCAACCATAGTAGAGAGACATCCAAACTTAACTCGTGAAGGAGAAATAATCTTGGGTTTTCTTTTGTGTGTTGTGTTTGGCACCACGCCAATGGGGCTATTCCAGGGGGCGCCCCCGTTGTTGTTGCCAGTAATCTATAATGAGGAAAAAATTTAACATCCATAATTTTCTCAAAGTGTAGAAAACTTGACAAATGTGACTAATTCTTAAATTTGCAATTATAAAATGTTTTGCTATTTTTAAAATAAAATATTCAAATTTCTAAGGACTTTATATAGTTTTTGGATAATTTTGGCTATTTTAGAGTAAAAATAAAGCTATCTCATGAAATTTGGGTTAATAATCTTTGAAAAAAAGCCAAATTGGAGAAACCTTTTTTAGAAAAAAACAAAACAAAAAACCATGGATTAAATTTAAACCCTAAAAAGTTTATAACTTTTTTTTAGATATAAAGATATGCGCTATTGTTTGGGCACCCACCCATATATATACTTGTGTATCTTGTGCGTTTCTTGACATGGTTCATTGGGAACAGACAAAGGATTGAATCCAAGAAAACATAGCTATTTTTAGCCTCTGGACGTTAAAATAATTCTTCTTCCTTATTTTTGGATAAGTAAATAACACATAACATAAGCTTAATTAAGGACTTGAGTAGATAGGTGTAGTTTGCTGGAGAAGCCGACCGGATGACCACACCCTCGGCAAGGTGCCAAGCAGTGTCACATGGGCCTCCAACACAATTGAAAATCCATGCGTCGAGCATCCCTATGATTGTGGAACTTGCAATAGGTGTGGCAGATATTGTTGAGGAAACAAATTGGTTTTCTTCACGATACTCCTGGTCAGTGTCGAAGAGTCAACAGTCTCAGAAATTTGTTGAATCTTCCTTACGAGGGACTTGTCCCTAAGGTGCCACGACAAATGTCGATGCGCATGCAGGTGGGAGACTGTAGGTGCATTGTCTGCATTGAACTTTCCTCTGCAGTAGGTTCCCACAACACAATGTAGATGGAAGAAAAGTGCATCAAGGGAAGATGCTAATGACAGTTGTGAAGGTAATGCATGGTGTTGGAAGAAGCTCCTGGAGAAGCACGCTAGAGGTGCTAAGGTTTCCAACATCTAGAGGATGTCATAGAGCGTTTAACAGAAGTTGACATTGGAGCACCCGACATACCTGTGGACGCCTGCGAAAAAGTCTAAAATTGCAGCAAGAGCACTTGGTGGCGGTGCAAGGGTAAAGGAGCACATGAGTTAGAAATGACGAGCTTGTGGACATGTTGGCATGGTGGCACACGGAACACTAAGACGCGTAGGTTGGCACAAATTGGATAAGTGTCTGGAACGAGCTTGGAACAGTTGTGGGGCACTTGCTGAAGTGCACCTAGGGCCAACAGAGCTTGAGAAGGTTGTACTTCAGTGACTTGTAAAGCACTCTGGATTGATTCACGGTGCAAGCACTCAGTGGGAGCAACATCATGAAGTGCGGAAAGAGGATGAGGCATGGTAAGTGGTCATGGAAGCCACTAAGAATAACTTGTGGCAGACCAAGTGTGGGATGAAGAAAATGTTCGTAGAGCACGACGAGAGAACAGAAAAAATTGTTTTGCAAGGAATATAGGAGATGCAGCGGTTACAACAGTTGTCACACCAAGTGGAGACTTGGATATTGGATAGGCTAGAGTCACTCCACGTAAGGGAGGACACTTAGGAGGAATTGTAACCAGTGGCATCCAAGGAGTTGAGCAAGACAATAGGATGTTCCATTTGTGAAGGTGACCACTTCACAAAAACTTGTCCAGAGAAGAGCGAGTTGTCCAAGAGAATCCAACTAAGACGCCTGTAGCCATGGGTGCATTCCAAGTGGACGCTTACTTGGGAGTTGTCCAAGAGAAACCAACTAAGATGCCTGTAGCCATGGGTGCATTCCAAGTGCAGTGACTTTCAAGGAAAGTTTCAAAAGCAGTTGAGGCATTGAAGTCGTTCCTTGGCAACTTGGCATTGATTCAATATGTGGATTCGCAAAAGGAAGACCAGTAGGGTCTATTCTTTGTGGACAAAACAGTAAGTGGGTTAAATATCGTCCTGTTGGTAAACATTGGCGCCACCTCCAACTTGAGGAGCAGCAGAACCGTAACGTCTCTTCATAGACAAACTGAGTTCAGTGAGGCGGCCTCATTCTAGGTGGTGAATTCAATTGGCATGGCAGGTTGGACTTAGAAGTTGCTTTGTTGGAATATCATTCAACGATATTGGGGAAAGACTTCTTACGGGATGACCAAGACAGTTCTGGTTCCATTTGCAAGTCGTTTAGTGTTCTTGGATAAAGTCAAAGCTTGGAGTGTATGGATGACACAAAAGAGGAATTTGGGCACAGGCCAAGGATGTGCTCAGTGTAATTGGTTGAGACTCCTAGCAAGCCCGCAGACATGCCTCCTGACCTCATGTGGAAAGAACTAGAATCGACAAAGGAGAACAAAAACACAACCAACTAAGTCAGTTGATCATTTGGATGAGAGGTTGACTGCATTGAAGTTGAGGGAATACTTAGTTTGTTGCGTACTGTGATGGACTGTCCACTACACTTCGGAAGAAAGTCACAGCTTGTACCAACAGTGACAACAGAAGTTGAGAATGGAAGCACTTCCAACAAGTTAACAGGTAGCTAAGATGATGACAGTTTAGATCAAGGAATTCATGAGAAGAGTTTGCTTGGACAAGACAAGCAAGGCCTTGGTGAGGGCCAATGTGACGAGGCATTGGACTAAAAAGAAAATAGTGGGTAGAGGCTTTGGTAGATGATGCGGAAGAAGTTAAGGCAGCAAAGGTTCCTTCAGCAAGAACATGTGCGAATCAATGTGGCGATGAAGGTGAGTAGTTCCTAACACAATATGCCACAGATATTGTGGCCTTTCGCATTCATGCCATGGAAATCCCAGAGTCCCAACTAACCCATTATAAGTTGGTAGAAGTAGGATGCAAGCCACAAGATATGGTGACAATCCTAGCCTACATAAACGTAAAGTGTTGTTTGTCTGAGAATTTAGAAGAGGGGTAGACCAAAGAGGTCAAATTTGTTTGGGGCACCCTTCAGGAGAATGACGATAGACAAGAAAATCTATTGCCCTCAGAGAAGTCGCAGCACCACGAGGAATGTGGGGCAAGCAAAGGAGCAAAGCAATGAGCTATAAGAAGGCAGCAACAAGCCAAGGTGGAGGCGAATCTTTTGGTGCGGAGGCAGCAGGCATGAGTAAGTTAGCATTCGGGATTGTATATTCAGAGCTGAAAAAAAGGCCTGATTAGAGGAATTGGGATGCAACTCTTCTTGAAGCACTTATGCAGTTGGCATGACAATCTTTGGTTCAGGAAGAGAGGTCGTAAGGTGTCGATAAATAATACCTATTTAGCCAGTCTGAGGCCACCGAAACAAAGGAAAAGTAGTTCAGGCATGAAGAAGTTTGTTCCCATGGAGGTTGAGTGTGACAGATTGATTAGCTACCCAACTAGTTCAACTCCTGGGAGGCCAAGTGGATGGAGACATGACAGAATTGACTAAGTACATGATGCAGCATTAGGTTTAGCATGTGCAACAAGTGAATCATGAGGACTCTTAGGGAACCTTAGTTGCAATTGCAGCAGCTGGTTACGGTTAAGACTGCAACAGTTGGTTACGGGTGCAAGTTCCAGGCATAGTAGGTGTCTTGGAGACATTGTCGAGGATGAAAACTAGTACTACTTGAGGTGGGGGAGGATGTCACATCTTCATGCAGAGGCACCTAGCCACCTCACTAACTCGAGACAAGATTTGCATGGAAACTTTCCCACGAGATTAAGGAGCGCAAGTTGGCATAGGCACCTTACTTGAACTGGGAGCACAACACCGTTGGGCATGCCAAGTTGGGAGATCGACATGCAGGTGACTAGCGAGGGGAGTGACTGCATCATGGCATACAATCAAGATACCAAGGCATGTGCACCAATGGACAAGCATGGTGGCTTGGTGGAAGTGGTGTGCTGGCAAGTTACATGTGATGGGTGCTTACCCACACCCACGAAACCCTTGGGTTTGGTACAGCTCGAGATGGAATCCCACAGATGCACTTAGCATGGACTGGATGGAGAGTGGACTCGCCCGTTGGCATGGATGCTAGCACAAGGGATATGGATGGATGATACAACATGCATGTATACAGGATGCGTGGCATGGGTTAGAGCATGTCATGAGGGGTGCGTTCCCAACATGAAAACAAGAGGAAAGTTGGCTGGGAGAGCTTGTGCCAAACATGAAGCACAAGTAAAGCATTGACATACTTAGCATGTGAGATAGGGGTGCCTTAAGGCGGATCCTTGGGCGCACCCTCACACCAAAGGAAAGTATAAAAGGAGAGCGTAGATGGCTTAAGGAATCATTCAGATTAAAGCAAGAATTCGCAAGAGGAAGGCACACTAAGTTGCAACCAAGAGGACAGTTCGTTTGGGGCAGGGCGAGTCGCAAGAACAATATCTTAACAAACTTGGGCTTGGCGTGGGCATAAAGACATGTCAATTTGCATGTATTTATAAAATGATGAAATGAAACACAAGATTTCCAAATTGAAAGAAAAATTGAAGGAGTTGAATCATAATTCAATGAAAAAAAATCATGGTTAAATAAAAAAAGTGATATAAAAATGGATTGGAAAATAATCTTGAAAATATGGTCGATAAAGAGGATCTCAAGGACATGGCTAGCAAAGAGAATCTCAAGTAGATAGACAACAAAAAATATCTCAGAGAGATGGCTAAAAAAAGAAGATATCAAGGAGATGGACAACAAAAAGGATATCAAGAAGATGCTAGAAAATAGGATCTCAAGGAAATTGCCACTACAAAGGATCTCAAGGAGATGGCCAAAAAAGAAGACTTAGAAGTTATGAAAAAATAAATTTTGAATGTAATGAGGGTTGTCTTTCCTCATAATTCAAATCTTAAAGAAGAGAAAAACACAAGGGACTTTCCTCGATCACATATTGAGAAAAATGAAGAACACTTCGAGAATAAGTGGTTTGCGTACCCGACATTTGACTATTCATAGCATCATCATGGGTTTAACTTTGGACCAAGGAACTACATCATTCCCAAGATTGATATGAGAAAGTTACATGGCAATGATCCAATAACATGGATATTTTAGATTGATCAATTATTTGATCTACACCAAGTTTCAAATTTACAAAAGGTAACTATTGCATCCTTATATTTAGAACATGATCAATTTGTTTGGTACCAACGGATTTATGACCGTAAAAATGACTCTATAATATCTTGGTCTATATTTATAGAAGAATTGATAAAACATTATCATGGATATTAATAGTAACACCTTCTTTATCCAATTTACAAATCTCAAGCAAAAAAGGTCCAATTGCATAGCACATCAAGTAGTTTCAGAAGTTGAGTCTTATAATGAAGAACATTCCTAAGGATAATTTGTTGGATCTCTTTATGGGAACTCTAAAGGAGATCATTCAACATGAGGTATGTCTCTTTCAACCTAAATTATTGGAGAATGCTTTTAGTTTGGAAAGAAAATTTGAACTTAAAAATATGAATACTAGAAAGATACTACTGTTAGAGAAAAATAACCCTAGTCTACAAGTCCATTTCACATCCAATTTTGCCTCCTGAGTCACCTTAGAGCTTCTTTTTAGCTCCTAGGGCCCTAATATTGACATGCATGGCCTAAATGATGCCCTCCTTCAGTTCAGTTCGATTCGATGTGAGTTAGAACTCATGCATGCATCAACAATTTCACTTCCAAGGATCTAGTTAGCCTCGTGCACATTAGATGAGTCTTTAGAGTGTTTGGATCACATGCATGTGCCTATACTTGGTCACTTTACATGTAGTTGGAACTGTAGTAAGGGTGTCCTAATTCACTTAGGGTAGTGATGGGGTAGTTAACTCACCCTAGGGAGTGTGCATGCTATAATGGTGGTATATTCACTCCACTTAATCCTAATTAGGGTTCCTAAAGACTTGATTCGAATTTAGTTCTAGGGTTCCTATTTATACTTTCTACTTCATTCATTGAAGGTTAATGTAATACAACATTCTCTCTTGATATATGCTCTATATCTTTTGTCTAAAGATTTATGCTTTCACATTTTTTACATGAATTGTTGATTATTGGACTCTTTTTAATAGTATATCAATATTGTATTAGTTCCTACATCTATATGCTCAAAATCTACATGGTATCGAAGCAAGTTTGTTAAACAAGTCAATATTCGAGTGTTTATTTTCAGGGATGAAGCTAATAAAGGTTAAAGAAATTTATTTGCAACCATCAAAGAGTTCATTTTCATCCATGGAACTATCTCCCCAACATATCCTAACCCCCTTCACTATTATTAATAGAAATCAAGAGTAGGGATACTCTTGAGGATGAAGGGGCTCTACTGGATTACGATGGACACTGAGGTAGAACCAATTTCAATGGTTGAAAAGCCTAAATACTTGAATAGAATGGATAAAGTATTTTGGTTTCTTTTCTGTTTTTTTTTTTTTTTTTTTTTTTTTTTTCCAGACCTACTCTATCAAATTGAATCCAAGAACACTCTAAATGAATTTTGGACCATGTTTTCCACCCTCTTCAGAACACAAGATGAAATGAGGGACCATCAATTGGAGGTGGAATTAATGAAATTGAGACCAAGTGAATTTGGTTCTATCCAATAATTTTTCAAGTTCAAATCAATTCTCTTGGGTCTTAGTATGTGTCAGATTAGTAAGTATGACACACAAATGGTACTCTCTAGTCTCTCCAAATTAGGTCCTAATTATATTGTCTTTGTTTCTAGTTTTCATTCTACTAGATTGGCTCTTGAAGCCTCCTTCAATATGCCTCGTTTAGATGTTTTTATTGCCTCCCTCCTTCAAGAGAAATATAAGCTCTCACAAATGTGCCTACAAAATACCTCAAAGGCGCATGCACTTGCATCCAATGAGGGGAAGAAGGGCACAAGCAAGAAAAATCCGTCGCTTAAGGGAATAAAGGAGAGAAAACCAAGGATTACTCATGAATATTTCGATTCTGTTGATGCCAATATCAAAGAGGAGTAGCCATGGTGTTCTTACTGCAATAAAGGGCCACATAAAGAATAATATTGCAGGAACAAAAACTTTTTTGTAAATTTTTTTAAAGAGGAGGTGCGCAACAAGCATGGCTTAGATGGCACCCTCCTTCAGTTCATCTCAGTCCATTTTAATTTAGTTTCTAGTTCAATTCAATTCGATTCAGTGTGATTTAGAACTCATGCATGAATCATTGTCACTTCACTTCACATGATTTAGTTAGCCTCATACAAACCAGATAAGTCTTTGGAGTGTCTATATCACATGCATGCGACTACACTCAATGACCAATGAGATTGCATGTAGTTGGAATTGTAGTTAGGGTGTCCTAGTTCACTTATCTTTCACTTAGGGTAGTGATGGGGTTTTTACCTCACCCTAGGGTGTGTGCATACTATCATGGGGATATATTCACTCCAACTAAGCCTATTTAGGTTCCATAAAGACCTAATTCGAATTTAGTTCCAGGGTTCTTATTTATATTTTCTACTTCAATCATTGAAGGTTAATGCAATACTACAATCTCTCTTGATATTTTCTCTATCTCCTTTGTGTAATAATTTATGCTTTCACGTTTGTTACATGAAATATTAATTATTGATCTCTTTTTCACAGTCACATCTCTCTTGTATTAGCGCTTATATCTATATGCTCAAATTCTACAAATACTAACACCTATAGAGAGGGAAGTGTTTCCTCCCCCAACCATAGTAAACCTACAATGTTCGCACATCAATAATTGGAGGAAAAGGGAGAAAAGGGATTGTGTTTCAGTTGTGACAACATGTACAGTAAAGGGAATAAGTACAATGAGAAGAAAATATTCTACATGAACTATGAAGGGGAAGATGATCCAGAACCAACACAATCCCAAGAGATAAATCTAGAAGATACCGCTTCAACCATATATTTGCATGCATTGGTTAGCATTAACACTCCTCAAACACTCAAGATAAAAGGATATATCAAAAATAAAAAGGTAACAATGTTGATTGATTCTAGTAGTACCCATAACTTCATTAATTGGAAATTAGCCAAACTTCTCAACTGCTTTGTATATCCAGCACCAAAATTTCAAGTAACGATTGCAAATGGAGGTACTATAAATTGTTTTATGAAATGCCATAGTATTGAGCTTACTATGGGGAACTATTTATTGAATAGTCCAATGATTGCAATCCAAATAGGTGGTGTCAATGTTGTACTAGGGCTCCAATGGATACAATCATTGGGAACAATGACTCTTAATGTTCAAGAAATTTTCATGAGATTCTCTTCAGAAGGAAAGGAAATTGAACTTAGAGGTACTCTAGGGAGACCCTCTAAAGTGATAAGCTCTAATAGCATGACAAAATTGCTAAAAAAATGGACACTATGCAATAATTACACATATGTGTTCACCCAGTGGATCTCAAACAAGTTATTGACAAACATTCCAAGGTTTTTGGAGAAATTCCTAATGGACTTCCACCTACTAGAGATCATGACCATGCTATTCAATTACAACCATGTAGTGTACCACCTAGCATTAGACCCTAGAAGTACCCATATGCACAAAAGAGTGAAATTGAAAAAATGTTTCAAGAAATGTTAAATGCAAACATCATTCGACCTAGACAAAGTTCTTTCTTTACACCAATGGTGACGATTCATAAAAATGAAGGTTTGTGGCCTATGTGTCTATACTACAATGAGCTCAATATGACGACCATAAAAAAAAAATTCATATTCTTGTCGTTGCTGAATTATATGGGAAGTTTATTTACCAAGTTGGATCTTCATTCTAGAAATCATCAAATCAAAACGAGGAAATGATACATTCCAAAAATAGCCCTAAAAGCACATCAAGGTCATTGTGAATTTTTAGTGATGTCATTTGGCCTTACCAATGCACCTCCCACATTTTTCAAAGCTTGATGAATTCTATCTTTAAACCCTTGCTAGAAATATGTGCTAATATTTTTTGATGATATACTAATCGAAAATCTTGGGAGGAGCATGTACACCATGTTGAAAGGGCCTTAAAACTATTGGAGGAGCACCAACTGTATGCCAAGACTTCTAAGTATGCATTTGGGGATCAAGAAGTGGAATAATTGGGTCATATTGTATCTAAAAAAGGCATAAAAGTGGACCTAAACAAAATTAAGGCTATCATGGAATGGGAAGCTCCCAAAACCTTGAAGAATCTTAGAGGTTTTTTAGTATTGGTGGGTTACTACCGCAAGTTTGTCGAGAATTATGGTGAAGTAGTAGTACCTTTAACAAGGTTATTAAAAAAGGAGGCATTATCTAGGACTCAAGAAGCAACTACAACTTTTGAAAAACTTAAAGTGGCTATGTGTACAACCCTAGATTTAGCCATGCCTGATTTGACAAAGACATTTATAGTGGAATGTGATCCCTTAAGGCATGGCCTTGGTGCTAATTTAATGCAAGACAAAAAGCTACTTACCTTTGAAAGTTTCCAACTTAAAGGATAATATTACTAAAACCAATTTATAAAAAGGAAATGTTGACCATATTACATGCAATTAAGAAATGTCACCCTTACCTAATAGGAATAAGCTTCAAGGTAAGATTATGTCATGATAGCCTTAAGTGCTTCTTGAAAGAAATCTTATCTTCGGAAGAGAAACAAAAATGGGTTACAAATATATTAGGTTATGAATTTGAAATTATCTACAAAAAAGGAAAACAAAATGTGGTGGAAGATGCACTTTTAAGAAAAGACGATGTCATTGAGGACTTACTTTGTGCTATTCCCATAATTCAATCTGATTGGGCGAAAGAGGCAAGGACAAAATGGAAATAGGATCAGAAGGCATGTAAGATAAATTAACAACTACAAGAAGACTCTAATTCACTAGATAAATTTGTGTGGAAGAGTGTTTCACTATGGTACCAAGCTCGCCTATATTTATGTAAGAATTCCCAACTCAATCAAAAATCTTTTTTGGAATTTCACACTTCTTATATATGAGGAAATTCATGGTTCTTGAAAATGTATCACAGGATCGAGAAGGATTTTTTCTAGAAAGGTTTTAAAATTTATGTTCAAAAAGTTTTAGTAGAATGTTTGGTTTTCCAACAAAACAAAGGAGAGACAATCAAGACACCAGATATTCTACAACCGTTAGCTATACGATGTAAAGTTAGAATGAAAGGCAATAATCATGGTACTAATGGATTGACTCGCAAAATATGCCCAATTTCGCTCTCTTTATCATCCATTTAAAGTAAGTATAGTAGCTGCAACATTCATGGAATCGATTTAGAAGATACATGGAACCCCCAAGATTATTGTAAGTGATAGAGATCCAATTTTCACTAATATTTTTTAGAAGGAAATGTTTCATTTTTGGGCACTCAGTTGGCTCACAACTTCTCTTACCATCCTCAATCTGATGGGAAAACTGAGATTGTGAATAAATTCCTAGAAAGGTATCTTTGTTGCTTTGCATATGATAAACAAACACAATGGGTCAAGTGCTTTCCCTTAGTAGAAAGGTGGTACATCACATATTTCCATACTTCATAAAAAATGTCACCATTTATGGCACTTTATGGCTACCATCCTCCTTCCATAACATCATCCTTGAAAGAGAAATCTAAGGTCCAAGTATTGGAAGATCACATAAAGCACCAAAAAGAGTTTATACAACTATTGAAAGATATTTTTTATATAACACAAAATAGGATGAAACAAAAATCAAATCAACATCGTTGTGATAGGAAATTAGCACCCAAGTACTATGGTCCCTCTAAGGTGTTGTAGATGATTAGAAATATAGCTTACAAATTGGATTTTCCTCCATCTTCACATGTACATCCAGTCTTCCATGTGTCTTGCTTAAAAAAGGTAATTGGTGACAAGATCCCAGACAAAACTATTTTACTACATATTGAATAAGAAGGGAAATTGGTACTAGAAACTTAAGCAATCATTGACACAATGAATAAGAAACTGTGAAATCAAGCAATTATTGAGTACATCATCAAGTGGAAGAACCTTCCAATAGAAGAAGTGACATGGAAAGATGAGTTCTTCAAGAAGAAACCCCTAGAATCAGTTGATGACAACACTTGTTTGAACGGGAGGGGCATGTTAAGCCCTATATATTGTAACATTACATTTATATTGTTAAATTTGTATTTATATTTATTGGTTGGCTAAGACCTTAATTGTAATTGTAGGGTCCTCTATAATTGTAATTGTACCATTTGTCTCCTATATGTATACCAAGGAGACCTAGCTTTAGGATCATCTCATCTTGTCTTGTGTATTTAGTAAATTATATAACGAATTTTCCTCGTTTAATATGCGTATTATTTATCTATTTTTTGCATTCTTAAGGCATGGATTACTCTCTCTTGGTTATTTGTGTTCTTTTAGGGAATTTAGTGCATAACATTCTCAAATAAGTGTAGTCCTCTTGTAAGTATCAATTTTCTATATGTCTTAGCAGCATTCTTGCTTCTTTTATTAAACTTGGACACTCCTTAACAAAAACTAGCTTGTACAAAGGGGCAAAGAAATGATCACAAATTAGAGAATAACTCCTTTTGTACTTATTCTCTGGCAAGTTTTTGCAGTATACATGCACTGCTCTACATGCCATACTCCAATTCAATCCATGTTTTGGAAATGAACTACTTGCACAAATTATATCTAGAAGATAAGAAGCCATGTACAAGGTAAAAAAGAGTTCATGATTATCACTCTAGGCTCTCTCTATTAAGGGGGAACTAAGGAATCATTAAAGTAAGTCTATCCTTATTGTCCATACCACCTCCACATCATATCCATGGCCTACATACATGGGAACCTCAAATTTGTAATCAAATGCATTTCACCATTACTTGATATGAACTTGTTTCCTTCAATCCACCAACCAACAAAAATATTCTTCACATTATGACTCTTGTGAAATTGTTCTACCTAATCAATGTCAAATAACTATTTGGATGATTAAGTTAATAACACTTCTCAAGTTCTAAAGGTTGGAAATATACAATACATTTTCCACTTCTATTGATAATTGTTCTATTTTCTAGGTTGGTATGTTGTATTATCCAGTCTCAGACCTCTGAACAAGGTGAGACAGCAGTTCGAACATAAATATTATGAGGATATGATTTTCTAATGCTTTGAAAAACATTATCATCTATATTCTTAATTACAAGATCAATTGGAGGCACTACCTTTGGCTAGTCTTCTTCTTTAAACCTTATGAAAATGGCACTACCAACTAGGGAAACTGAGTTACGAACCAATATCAACCTCAATATCTTTAAAAATATGTTTGACTAGCTTTATGTTAGGTTTGGCCAGCTAAATTACTGAAATAAAATATTTTGACATTTCCTCTATTTCCCTATCAGATACTTAAGTCACCTCAATTATTTTCTTTTATATTTCATGGATTTCTTCAGGATTTTGGGAAAAACCTTCTTTGTATAAATGATGATTTTCTTTTAAATATTTTGAAATTTTAAAACAATCACAAGCTACCTCACCAAATTTTATGAAAACAAACAATAAAATATAACTATTACGTTTCTTAGATGAATTATGCCCAAAACTATATGGGCACTGAAAAAGTTTGAGCATCAATAAGAAGTATTTAGTCTTTCAAAAACATTCATGATTTTCTTTTGAAATATATTAAAAGGAAAGGAAAGAATTTTTTGCGAACCTGAGCTCTAACTATGAAGAACATTGTCTAAATTGTGAAGATTTCTCAGCTTAAACAAGGAGAATTTAAATCAAATATCAAGAGATGTGATGCGGTATGATAGAAATCCTAAGCAAGTTATTCATCACCAAGTTCTCTAATTGTAGACATGACTTGTTAAGAATTCAAACTTGAGGGTGAACAATTCCAAGATTGGAGGCAATTTTACGAAGATTTTACATTGTACAACAAAGAATACGCTATGTGATGCATAAGCATGTGTCGACGAAATACTAGAAGTCCTAGCAGCAAAATTTTTAACATATTGCATTACAATATCTTTTCCAATACTGAAGACGAATTTGCTTTCACTTCAGCAATAAATTGTTTTTAAAATAGGTTTGAAACCATCATTAGCTAAAATTCTTTTAATACCAATGATGAAAACTTTGAAGGTTTCATTTGTCTTAGCGTATAATAAATGTCATTGTCACTGATGTGCATCGATGAATTTTTAATAATTATAGCATAAAATATATCCAATGGATCTTTGAAAGCTTTCATCATTGAAATATATCCAATGGATCTTTGCTAAGAAAAAATTTCTTAGCCATTACACTATCGATGAAAATTTTTGAGTTGATTCACACAATAATAGTGTTTTGGTTGATAAATTGTTAACGACATTTTGAAGGGTTCAAACTTCACAAAGCAAATATTTTTGCCGATGAATTATCATTGAGGTTTTTTTTAACTGAATTTTTATTAAATTAAAAATTGCATCGATACCTATAGTTGAAATTTTTGTGATGATGACCTTTTTAAACTCAAAAAGATATTGTCAATTCCATCATCATTTTGATGGAATTTTAATTTGACCAATTTTCAAAAGAAAACGTTGCATGCAGTTGAACCTTAATTTATGGATTTTTCAAAGCATTTCAAAGTACTCTTTTGAAGATTGCACATGTTTTTTTTAAGGAAATGAATATTGTATGGGTGAAATGAGGAAGTTCAAAACATTTCAAAATTTATTGAGAATGAATTAAAAAATACAAAATAAGAACAATCATGTAAGAAAAACAAAAAAGGGTGTACCCAAAATTTGTATTCAAGATTTTTTGGGTTTGTTGAGGTCTCAAAAAAGGGAAATATACTAGATAAATGTACGAATCCTTGTACTTGTTTTGATAAAACAAAAATGTGCAATTTCAATATATATATTTGAAAGAAAAAATATGATACATGAAGTTAGAGATTTTCTTTCTGCATAACAACCTTAGGTTTCTTTCTTTACATTAGTATAGAATGTTCAATTGAAATCCATCAAAGGTTATGATGCTTTTTTTGAAACCATAATCTAGAATTTTATAGTAAAATTATTGATTTTCACTTTCTAAAGTTTAAATTTATTCAATGTTTCAAGCTATCTTCTATATTTATGGTGTTGCTACACTAGTTGCAAACATCTGTAGGCTCGATGAAGTCATCCCAATATCACAAACATTTATTCACTACCAACAAGCGTCCATATCCCTAGTAAATATATTTTCATTTTTTCAATGAGTATTCATTTCCTCAAACTCAAGTTATACAAAAGTAAAGAACTATTATTTCTTTATAATTATTTCTTTATAGAGAATGAGGGGAACAACTAGGGTTTATTACTTTCTTTATTAAGTGGGAGATATTTGACAATGATCAATTTTTTTTGTTTGAATATGTTTATGAAAAAACCCAATGAATTCATCTACTTATTCAACATCAAAGTATCGAAAATTGCCAAGATTTCATGGAGGAAGAGTAAAAGATAATCCTTTTTCCCCAAAATTCTATTTTACTAGTCATAACACTTTACTTAACTCTCATGAGAGGATTTTAAGACACAACAAAGAACCAAGACTTTAAGGATTTTGTCTCCAACACTTCCCATTCTTCGTCCTTCATACCAAATGTTTAGTTCTAGATACTGCAAACCATAGATTCAATTTATAAGCAAACCCTCCACCTTGAACTATCACAGCTCAAAGTTAGTGCCATTAAACTTCTCCATTTCTACTCTAGATGTGCTTCCCATTTCCCTACAATAGTATTTTCTTCTGCAAAGCCCCACTCAAACAAATATTAAATCAACAATCCTAGTTCCTAACACCTTTGTTCTGAGGTCATCAAGCTCTGATACCAAATGAAAGGAAGAAAAGGTGTGAAACACGGTTCCTACATTATTCCATGAGAGAAGAATGTGTAGAAACTTTAAATAGAATTGTTGCAAACAAATGAAATAAACAACAAACCATTACACAATTTCCTAGGGGAACCATTGCAAGAGAGAAACCACATACTCCAAAGAACAATCAATGATTTATCTAACATCTAACAAATGACCTCAACAAGAATGTTAAAAAACATATGGATTCCAGAGAAATTTTAGCAGCATAACAATAAGTTAAATATTCACACACTTTTCCTCCAACCCTAGCATTCAATAAATAGGCATAGAAAAACCATAAAATAACTATGTTTTTCCAATTCCACATGTTGAAAACCACCAACAATTAATTGGTCCATTGTTGTCACTTATCATTCATTGCCTACAAGTGATTTGCATGTATTCCTTGCCACTACTCAACATGTATTCCATTCCACTACTTAGAATTTATTCTATGCTACAACTTAAGAATCATTGCCTACTTTTCTAAAGAATGGAAAGGTGTTTGACACACCTATCCCAACAATTTTTTACTTTGAATACTGGGGCTTCAAATCCTAAGCGTGTTATTCTTCTGTGCTCTATAGAGAAACACCAATAGAACTCAACATACAAATTTGTATGATTGGGAAAAATAAGCGACCATAACATGTGCATGTTATAGGTACGGGTTCAAGCTCCATTGTGTAACACACATACAAGCTTAAAATCCTCTTACTTAGTGCACTAGGAAGTTCTATCAAATGCCATAATATCACAATAAAAGGTTGATTTTCTACCTTCAAGTCAACTTCTTTGGATTATTTAGAGAACAAAACGAAGGCAAGAATAAAATATAAAAACATTCATGCAAAGATGTTGCAAAGAGCATTTTTTTAATGAATGAAGTGAAAAAGAGTTGTAAATTGCAAAGCAATACAAACTAGCTAGAAATTGGCATAGCTTATCTCTAAAGATAGATGTATTAGCTATGCCCATTCACAAGAAGGCCATTACAAGAGGTTGAAAATAGTGTTTAATGTAAAGTGCTAAACCCTAAGAGGTAAAACCCTAAAGATCCAAAACCCTAACCCTAACCCTAGGACATGAAGTGGAAAAAAGAATGTGGACATTGAGGAGTCTGGTTGATATGTCAACTTCCCAACGCTGCAACTTCCACATACAAATTCATTTGGGAAGTGTTACCTTAGAAACTAACACTCTTCCATGATCGAAGATAAGTGGACCCAATTCAAGTATGTGGAACCAAATAAGGTATGTGGACCTAGTCGAAATATGTGCACCCACCCGAAATATGTGGACCCAATTCTACAATCAACATTTCTTCAAGGAAGTACACCCACTATCACCTCGAATAAACTCTCTTCCTCTTTAGTTCCTACTCTTGGGACCATGGGAGGCCCCCAAACAAATGGTAAGGATAGACTTGTAAAAACACAATAGAAAGTACTAACCCTAAAAGGCCTTCTCATTGTTAGCAGACTAGTGCCTAATGGAGTCAATGATATATATCTACAGTAAATCCTAACTTGGAAGTTTAGGAACAATAATGAGTATCTAATTTACTGTTATATTTTTTTGCAGTAAAAACCAACAATAGACAATCAAAGATATTTCTCAAACCAATCGTCGAAAATACATGAAATGGACCTCCCAACAACCAACAAGGAGGGGCACACCTATCCCCCCTAGGAATCATTTGTTTTAGTGGATGAAATATAGGATTTAACATTGATTTACGCTACATGTATGCAACTTACCGTAGTCAAAGAAAATCATAAAATTTATTGGCCTCAAATCCCCCAAATGTGCTCCTGGGTAAACTAGGATTTGACTCAAACTTCCTTAAAAAACTAGGGTTTTAATTTTCCTTCAAGATGGACTTGCAATAACTCAACAACGAGACCTGAAACAACCACTTAGGATTGTCGTCACTTAACCCTATGATGACAACAACTCCTTTCAGGCACTTTTAGCACATAAAATTCACCTTTTTGGAATACTTTTTAACATTTTTGGATTTTTATGATATTTTATCAAGAATTGAAATATACTACTACAATTAACATTTTCAAAAATAACAATTAAAACAACTAAGATAATAAAAGTTAAATATTTTGGGATTTTTGCAAAAAACTATGAAATTTCCATGGTTTTTCACAATATATGATTTTTTTGTATTTTTGCATAATATAGTACACAAATTTGATCAAAACATTCCAAGATGAGGGAAATAAAGACTCAAGTCTCTTCCTTTCAAGGCCATTGGGGGATCATGGTTAGTGTTCCTCTCAAGAATTGGAATTCCAATTCAATGAAATAGGGAAAACCAAGAAACCCTACGGTCGTGTTGAATTTGACCTAATTAGGGAAAATAGGGGTGCCAAAGGCCTAACAAAAGAGACTCTCTAGGGAAAGATGTCTTGCTTACAAGATAGAAATTTTATACATAAAAAACCCTAATTAAATATTACCTTGGATGTCTCTGACAATGCAAGAGAAAGAGAACCAAAGATCTTACCATAAACGAAGAAAATAGGAGAAAAGAGTAACCTTATAAGAGTCCATTTCCTTAAACAAGCCTTGAAAGATTAAGAGTCACATTCAAACACCAAGAAACTACCCCATTGAAGCTTCAAGATGTGCCAAGAAGAGAGTCTGCACCACTATCCCAAGTAGACAAGAAGAAAAGTGAAAAGAACTTTATTTGATCCCATGATCTTGAGTAAAATGAGGAGTTTCCTTATTTATATGTGACTTAGGAAAACTTAACCTCCTTTACAAGATGACCAACCTAAAATGTCTAAAATAGCTTAAAATGATTTTTCAATGAGTTTATAGGGTTTGTCACCCACAACCCAAGGACTAAACCTCATACAACATAAAATAATGATAAATATGATGATTGTTGCAACTTGGATGAAATATTGAGCATGGGAGGAAGGTTCCATGCCCCATCTAACACCAACATTGTGCTTTTTACCTCAACACCCTCCTCCCTTAGGCGGTATGGCCTCTTTAAAGGATGGCATCATCATCAATTTGGCTTGCTTGAGCCAAGAGGAGGGTTAATAAATAATAAAATTAGGTCCGAGTGGGCATAATGAGGAGTTCTAAAATTGGTATGACAACCCTTACATACGCAAGCACATTCTACATATCATAAACATGAGTGTCATTGGTATCCCCTAAGCCATGTGTCCAAATGGAGTCATCCCAAGAAGCACCTGACACCAACCCAAGGCACAAATGGCCCAACATGACGAAGGAATTCCACCCATCAAGGGGTAGTTAGCAATGCCACTCAGCCAACACTTCTTGGAATGAAAACTAAGAGGAGATACCATGACTAGACCAAGAGTCTTGAGCCCCGTGAGACCAACACTCTACATAAATCAAGCCCAAAATTGGCCTTTACATAGGGAAAAGGAACCCTCCTCTGTAGCAATCTGGTATTGCACATTGCAGAGTATCTGGAGGGTAACAATTGGCTCCAACTACAGGACATGTGCTACCCTCAGGAGTGTGTGAGAACCTCTGAATATTATAGGACCTATTGACCTACACACACTTCAAACAACAATTTCATCAAATGCATCAAAGGAAGACACTTATGTCATGCCTTATTCAAAACAAAGTGAAATGCAATAAATAACAAGTGTAACACATGGATAAAAGTAAATGATGAAATCAAAATGCTTATGTGAGAGATTATGCAACCTATCTCCCTGCTCTAAGCATGATGAGAGAGATAAATGAAATCATACCACCAATGAAGCCAACTTAGCATGTCATTCATGCTAGGACTTCTTCCTTTGCCTTTGGTAATAATTCAAGACAAAGCCATGTTAATGATGAATTGAGTAGAAGTCATTACCTTCATTGGAATGAAACTGTAATGGTAAAAGAGATCATGGACCTACAACCCTTCAAACTCTTTGTTTTCAAGAGTACTTCCTTCTTGGATCATAGGACTCCATATGTCGTCATATTTAACTTTCTCAATCAAATATTCAATGGAAGACTCTTCAATGATTGATTTTTCATGAGAGTTTTTTGGGGGTTGATCTTTGTCACCATCTTCACCCTCAAGGGTTTCCTCTTTGACATGCTTTTCTCGAGGAGCGGTAATCATTCCTTCGATAAGTTTTTCATGAAGATTAGGATCCCATTCCTTACCAAATGTCTTAAATAAATGTACAAGTGAAGGTATTCCTTTATAAGGAATTTCGTCATACCAATCCATCACATCTTTGTTATTGCGCTAACCAAAAGACATTATGAACAACTTCATTTTAGCATTCACATGCACCACATCCAATACTATAAGAAATCCCTTGAATAACATAATATGCATTACAACTGTACTCTCGTATTCATGAAAGCTTGGGTTGGCTTCTTTCCAGTCATCATTATCAATCCGATTTAGATATCTCGGGATACCCGAGAAGTCCAATGGATCAAACTAACCAAGATAGAATTAGTGCTTAAGAAAGTCTATATTACTTTTTCATTGATGCAAAAAATGTGTGGAGTCACCAGAATGAGTTTTTCTTCTTGACTAATGGATGTACTCACCCCCACACCCAAAACGTGAGCAATAGTCGAGGGCTATATTTTGCAATGTACTTCGTTGTTGTTTTTTCTTCAATGGAATCACCAGATAAGACCTTCCAAGTTTGTACTCAACAATAATCTTACCAAAGTACAAAACAAATACTCACCTAGATTGTGATCGTCCAAATTGTTGAGATATGTCGTTGAAATTACTTAAGGAACTACTTGGGTACTCAAAAATGGCGCCAAAAAATATTATAGTGTTGTCGGATTTCACAAAATGTTTTTTTAGAAAATATGTTGTTTATGGCAAGGAGATTGAGCTTTAACCCAACAATTTCCCAAACTATTATGTAACAATATTCAATATGTCTCGCCAATAGTGCAAAAAAATGTTACCTCAAAAACTAGCAGTCTTCCATGATCGAAGATAAGTGGACCCAAATAAAGTATGTGGGCCTAATCGAAATATGTGTACCCAATTAAATATGTGGACCTGATCGAAATATGTGTACCCAATTAAATATGTGGACCCAATGCTATGATAAAAAAACTCTTCAAGGAAGTACACCCACTGTCACCTTGATTTAAACCCCTTCCTATTTAGGTCATGCTTCTAGGACCACCGGAGGCTCCCCAAAAAGATGGTAAGGATAGACCTGTAAGAGACATAATACAAAGTACTTCTATCCATACAAGACCTTCCCACTGTTAATAGACTGATGTCTAATAACGGCAATGATATATGTCTACAATAAATCCTTTAACTTGGAAGGTTAGGAGCGATAATGAGTATGTAATGTACCATTGCAATTTTTTGTAGTAAAAGTAGACAACATGAGATATATATCAAACCAACTATCAAAATTGTGTGAAATTGAGCTCCTAACAACCAACAAGTAGGGGCACACCTATCCCCCCGAGGGAACAGTCATTTTAGTGGATGGAAGATGAGGTTTAGAACTGATTTACACTATAGGTTTGCAACTTATTGCAATCACGTCAAATAAAAAAAATTCTTGGTGACAAATCCCCAAGGTGCTCTCGAGTAACCTAGAATTTAACCCAAACTTCCTCAAACCCCTAGGGTTTGACTTTTCCTTCAAAATGGACCTACAATAACTCAATAACTAGATCTTACACAACCCCTTAAAACTATCATCACCTAACCCTAGGATGACGGGACCTCCTTTATGGCACTTTTAGCACATAAAATTCACAATTCTACAATATTTTTTAACTTTTTGGATTTTTATGATATTTCATCAAGATCAGAAAGATACCACTGCATTTACCAACTTAAAAAAATATTAAGGAAAACAACTAGGGTAAGAAAAAATAAATATTTTTGTAATTTTGAAAAAGTATGAAATTTTTAGAGTTTTTCACAATATATGATTTTTTTGTATTTTTGCATAATATAGTACAAAATTTGATAAAAAAATTCCAAGTGAAGGTAAGCGAAAAAAAGACCTAAGTCTCTTCCCTTCAAGGCCACTAAGGAATAGTGGTTAGTGTTTCTCTCAAGGATTGACAATCCAATTTGATGAATTACGAAAAAACAAGAAACCCTATGATTGTGTTGGATTTGACCTAATTACGGAAAATAGAGGTGTCAAAGGCCTAACAACATAGACACTCCCAGGAGGGATGTCTCACTTACAAGACCGATCTTTTATGCATAAAAAATCCTTAATTAACTCTTACCTTGGATGTCCCCAACAGTGCAAGATAAAGAGAACCAAAGATCTTATCATAAACAAAGAAAAAAGGAGAAAATAGTAACCTCCTAAGAATCTATTTCCTTAAACACAACTATTCTCTACACCAAACCTCACACGCTCCCTTCTATGTGCCTTTGATTATCTGGAACTCTATTTGTTAGATTTTAGGTTATTCCGAAAGTGTTTACGCCATATTTGGGGGTGCTTCATGAGATTTAGGGTACATGGTATATGATCGGCCCCTAGATGATCCGAGATGGATTTTGAATATGGGAGATGGTTTGAGATGAATTTGCACATTAGAGATAAAGCATAATCAATGGTTGCTTGACCTCAATTGGGTGCTTGTTTAGCATTCTTCTCTAGGGCATTGGAGTTCTCTTGACAACTTGGGTGTCATCCATGATGATGGCCACATGGAGATGATTGCTTGTTTGGAGAACACCCTACTGAGGATGAGCGTCGTTGTGCATCCTAGAGGAGGGCATCAAGCCCTAGACAACATGGGGTTGTTTGGATTCATGTATGGAATCTTAGAGTTGGCTTAGAGATACCTGGGTTGCGACAATGTTCATGTAGGGGAACTAGACCCAGTCGAGTACATCGCTTAGGAGAATTGATGGAGCCTTTGGAGGCTTGTAGGAGGAGCATTGAACACACCTTATAAAGCATTTGGAACCTTGCTTGTGGATTTAGGCAATTCCCCATAACTATTGTATATGGTGTCAGGTGATGCCATAACTTTTGTAACTCTTGCATATGGTGTCTGATTTAGGTGATTTCCCATAATTTTTGCATATGGCGTCGGCTTTAGGTAATTCTTTTTGTGTTCTATGATCTATCCAAGATCTATCTCTTAGGAATGAGATCTTCTGTTGAACTATATATGTTCTGGTACATATTTCTAAAACTTATCTCGAGCAATCATACTCTTGCATTGGGTAGAAGACCTGTCTGATGGACTCCTTATTAAATCTCATTTTGGTTTCACGTCATCATCCCTCCAAAGTCCATAACACCTTTCGTTGCTTGAACTTCAAAACCCAATCATCTCTCCATGCCACCTTTTGTTGCCCGACTTAAAAAACCCATAGATTTTGTATATGGGGTCAGATTTAGGTGATTCCCGAATAAGTTATTAACTATTATATATGGTGTCAAGTAAACTTGTTCAGAACATATCAACATAGGAGTAGATATGCATGTAAATGATATAGAAAGTATGCAAAAAATAAACCACCACTTTTCCCACAGCCAATGTAGTGGAAGAAAAATCATCTTGTTAAAAAAATAATTACTGAAGAAGGTACATATAAACTTCCTACCTCTTTAGTAAAAAGGTTTCTATAAGTTACTTCACATTTTAGTGGAGATATAAGAAACTATTACCGGTGATAATTACTAGTGATAGTGAACATAGGATTTCCAACATAGAGATATGTCTTACATTCAACAACAAATATTTTGTGTCATGCATCAAATCATGGATATAAATCTACGGAATGTTATAGACTACCATCTATATAGTCAAAAAAATTGCATTGGGTGTCCACGGTCAACCTTACATCAAATTTTAGCTGGACCAAAATCCCCATATGTACAAGCATTACTGTTATCAAACACTATTATGATCTCCCAATGACAACAGCAAAATAAAAGTCATTGTCGAACACTCAAATTTAGTGTTCAGGTTAATTTCAGCATGCGGCCACATGGACTGGTTTTGATACCTCTTTAGTAAAGATACACGGAACAATATGCAACTTCATAGGCTCTGAAAGTCATTATCTCCAAATGCAGAATTAAGGTATAACCCTCCAATACTAATTACCGATTTAGTTAAATTCAGAAGCCAGTCTCCTGGAAAATTCTTCAAAGGAGAAAAAAATGAATTAAGAAATGCCATGTAAGGATTCTATCCTGAATAAAATATAATATAAAAGAAGAAAAATCATGCGATGTAAGAGTTTATCCAGCTTCATAAAGATTAGCAAATCAAATAGATTAGAGCATGTAAATGGAGCTTCAGTGAGAAAATTTAAATTTAAAAGTCTAGATATTTTTGACAAACAGAAAGAAAATTTCATTGAAGATTCAAGAACAACTAATAATGGAACAAACATGAAAGTGATTACAAAACATTGAACAAAACCTCAATGTGGATATATACTTAGACACAACAAGATGTATGCTCAAATTTTGAAATCCTCAGAAACGAATCGTGGATACTGCCAAGCTAAATCATAATCTCTTCATATTACTCAAGCTGTCAAAACGAATCCAGAGAATTATTAAACGTGATAAAGCAAATGCATACCACATAACAATCCCAATAAATATAGGGAGTTATCTTAAGAATGAAGGAATACATTGCAAGGAGAGTACAGCATCATGCCAATATTCCCATTTCAGAGTAACCATCCTCTGTAGCACAAGCCCTAAACATACCACTGGTATTCAGAGGCATGGCAACTTCTCCATTGCATGAGACTGCAACAAGACCGCACGTTCCTTTCTCCATATGTCCTATAACATAATCAGCTGCTTCCTTGAGAGATAATCCTTTGTACTCCATTAGTGCAGCTACATCACGTGCCACAGTGGCTCGTATAATATATTCTCCTCTACCTGTAGCAGAGACAGCACATAAATGGTTGGCATAATTACCTGTACCTATAACTGGAGTGTCTCCAATTCGACCAACCATCTTGTTCACCAGGCCACCTGTAGAAGTAGCAGCTACACAATTTCCTAGACTGTCAACTACCACACATCCAACTGTCTCTTGATGGCAGATATTTTCTGTTGGTGTGGAAAAGTCAACCTGTTCAAATAAAATCAATAAAGGAATTGATAAAAATACTCTGAGCACACTGTCAAAGCTTTCCATTTGCACAATATAAAAGGAGTTCATAGACTGAATCAAATAGAACCTATCAGTGCTGAGAAAGACCACTCAAGCATTAACATCAGATGAGTATGTCTAGTGGTTCAGAATTTGATATGATTAGAAGTGGATGAGATTGAACATCATATGATTCTAACAAAGCAACATATACTTGGATTATACTGTGCTATTTTTGTAATCTGTAAATAAAGTGAGAAATGTCAATTCTTGCATCAAAATCAGTGTTGCAAATATCTCCGATTTCTCCCTAGTTTTTCGTGTTGCCGATTTGTCCGATATTTTTATAATTCTTTAGTTCTAAGTTTATTTTTGCCGATATTTTCCGATAATTCCCAGTATTTTCCCCAATGTTTCCGATAAATTTCTTTCTAGACCCTCGACGATATATTCCCCAACACGATGTTTGCAACATTGATCAAAATAGCATGTACATTAACTGCTGATGGCCTCATGATAAGTACACTGATATACATCACAAATTATATGTAATGATTACCAAGAAACTGTGGTGCTTATAGGGAAATTTCTCTGTTAACAAGCTATTCTATGGCTCCAAGGTGTTTTCTTAAGGCCAGATTTACAAATGAACACAAAACCCTTTTCTGTTCAATCCTCTTCATTATCACTCTAGAACTACATTTATTAGGCACCTGATTTTCTTCAACTGTGAGATACTTATGTTTTGTCATCATGGTTTAACTTGTTTATTACATGTTTCGATTAATTGTTATTTCTTTTGACTAATTCTTATTTAATGCAATAAATTTAAACTAAAAGTCTTAATCCATTAGCACTGTCAAGTGCAACTTCAGAAGAGAGCACCACTGTCACCCCATTGTTAACTTCACACGTTTTAGACCAACCCTCAAGGTCAAGGGAGGATTTCTTATGGGTTGTTGGATTGAAGTTTTGGAGAGAGCTAATGGAGAAGACTACTTAGTTAAGATGTGTTGAAGTTTATTATTAAGTTAATCTTCTCAAAGTATGCAATCATGCAAGATATCAAATAGCACAATAGATCAAATACTAAAAAAGGAAATGCTCAAAGACACAAAGTAAAGTAAACCACGAACATTTTAGCAACATTAATTATGGAAAGGAATATAGTAAGGAACTAACAAGACTTTGAAAGTAGAGTGTGATTAAAGATGGCATGGAGAGATGATTGAAGTCCCTCCTTGAGAGAAAATCTCTGAAAAAGAGAGTCCTGCAAGGTTAATTCCTGTTAAATATTTCCAAACTTATTGAAGTGATGAAAATCATTTCTCTAAGTGTGGAACTTAGATTTTGTTATTAGTTAATGTGTCAAGTACATTAAACAATCAAAATGACATTGCCTCGTTGTTAGAATTTTATCATTCAAGCTAGCATTATGATCTTAAAATCTTTAACTGAGAGAATAACATGCACAGCAATAAACACAAGAGACAAGAGACAAACAATTTTCCTCGGGGAAACCATAAAGGAGAAAACCCCGCAACTTCCTCAGAGATAGAATCGGCACCAAAAGTAAAACCCGAAAACATAAAGATGATTTCCCGACAGCAGTAGTCTCTCTCTTGTCCCAACAACTTCTCCTCTCGCTCATACGCCCCAAAGAGTGAGTGTGTGTGTGTTAAATAGAGAGGCTCATTCTCTATTTATATTCTTTTGTTCACTTGAAACCCACTCCAACATGTCGGCCTCACTTAACAATTACTTACTAGAGCCGACATCTCTAGGAGTGTCTAATAACCCTAGTGCCCCAAAACTTGTGGGGACTTTGCCTCCTCCGACCAACAAGGAGGTTTATCCTTAACACAATGGTGGGGACTATTGTCCCGACTTACAATGACTCACCTATGGTCGACTTCTCTAGGATAGTCTAATAACCCTAGGGCCCCACAACTGAGGGGACTTTAACCCTTGACCAATAGGAGGGTTACCCACAATGACTTGACATGACTTATTACATTACAGAAACTTCCCGGAATAAACATCGGGGTATGACATGACTCAATTACATTACAGACACATCCCGAAATAAACATCGGGGTACAATACATAAGATATACGGATGAA
>LPNX011196896.1:49639-66580 GCA_001517045.1 Pseudotsuga menziesii
GCGTTCTTCATATTCCTCATCGCTTGAGGGATCTTCTTTGGATGGTGAGAGCTTGATCTTCAGTTGCTCCCATCTTCTTTTCTCTTATTATTAGTTGAACTTCTTCTTCTTCTTGTGTGTGCTCTTCCCAGAGTCTGCTGAAAGTAATCACTTCCTTCTGGAACACATTCCTCGCATGAATGAATCCCATGATCCTGGGAGACCATTCAAGGTGGCTATCACCACTTCTGCATTCTTCACTTCATCTTTTACCACTTCAAGTTGTTCTTTGATTTGAGAGACGTTTGTAAAGTATGACTGTATGGTCTCTGGATTCTGGATCTTCACATTCTTCAACTAGTTTCTTAAGGTCATCTTTCGATGTATGTTATTCCCTTCAAATAGCTTGGTCAAGGAATCAAACATCTCTTTCAGTGTCTTTAAGGGAAGACACTTGTGGTTCAAGTTGATTCGTTATTGAATCAACAATGATCTTCTTGGCCTTGACCAAGTTCTTCTGGTGTAAGGATTTTAGCCTCATCTCCCTCTGGAACTGGAACCTTTCTACTCATGTAGGTGTCCAATTCATTTTCTTCAGAGAGATCAAATACTTCCATGCTTGGAAGTTGTCAACTTCACCAAGCTTATCATCAAGCTAATGTGATAGATCACTTTGAAATGAGAACTTCAAATGCAAATAGCAAAAGATTAGATCTTACCGATTTAAGGTGTCCGTCCTCGTTCTGGAGCTAGCTGATCTACGGTTTATCAGAGAAACACTAATTTTCAAAACTTGGAAACTTTCAGATCTGATTGGATAGAAAGATATATCTCTTCAAGTTGAGTTGTCCAATGTACTTCTTTTCTGAAAATAGTGGAGGGAAGCTCCCGGAACAGGAAGCCCTAGTTTTCCAATTTCTTCTACAGAAATGCCTGTTACTGTTTCTGTGGTATCTCCGAAATTACTGCTCCTCTGTATCTGAAACTTCGCACTGAGGTAACCTCGCATGTCCCTGTTCCAACACCACAGGTTTCATCAAAATTGGTTTCAACAATTGGGACTTATGATCATTTTCCCAAGGTGACCTGTTACAGGACTATTCAGAACAACGAAGTTGTACGGACTGCCACGTCTCACTGGTTCATCTTCTGAGTCTGAAACTCGTACCACAGAAATTACAGTCCGTTCCCTTTCTGGAACATCTTCAGAAATTTCATTTGAACCTTTGTAGCCCAAGATATAGCAATTATCCCTAGGTGTCCTGTTTAGGGATGAATTCTGGAAGAGGTTGGAACCCTAACTTGGAGGGATCATATCTCCCAGAATATAGCGAATCTGAGGTTGAATTTTGGACACAGTGTAAATCAAGATTTTATCTTTGGCCTCTGCAATTTTCAGCTCCTGATCCTTCGCCAATCCCGAGATATAGCGAATGTACCAAAACTGATCAGTTTTAGTATTTAAGGTTTTTCTAGCTCAGGGTCAAACTAGGGTTTGACTTTTCTGGAGTTTCACCCAAACAAAAATCTTGATCCAGGTCTCTAAACTTCGATTTTTATGAGGAGAGAAATCCTATGCTGGGCTCACTCAAAAATTCCTCTTCTGTAAGAAGCCCTAATTTCCCACACCAAAACTGAAAATGCTGGGAATCGAATTCCGCTTCGACAGAAAGATGCGCCCTTCAATGGAGAGTTAGCCTAGCATACTTTTGCTGATGGATTGTGGAAAGAGACCCAAAAAGTAAGAAGCCTTAACTTCTGCAGTTGCACAATGTCTTCTTCTCAGGTTAGCTCTGATACCATGTTAGAATTTTATCATTCAAGCTAGCATTATGATCTTAGGATCTTTAACTGAGAGAATAACATGCATAGCAATAAACACAAGAGACAAGAGACACAAAGAATTTTCCTCGGGGAGACCATAAAGGAGAAAACCCTGCAACTTCCTCAAAGATAGAATCAGCACCAAAAGTAAAACCCGAAAACATAAAGATGATCTCCCGACAGCAGTAGTCTCTCTCTTGTCCCAGCAACTTCTCCTCTCACTCATACGCCCCAATGAGTGAGTGTGTGTGTGTTAAATAGAGAGGCTCACTCTCTATTTATATTCTTTCGTTCACTTGAAACCCACTCCAACATTTCAGTCGACATCTCTAGGAGTGTCTAATAACCCTAGTGCCCCAGAACTTGTGGGAACTTTGCCTCCTCCGACCAACAAGGAGGTTTATCCTTAACACAATGGTGGGGACTATTGCCCCGACTTACAATGACTCGCCTAGGGTCGACTTCTCTAGGATAGTCTAATAACCCTAGGGCCCCACAACTGAGGGGACTTTAACCCTTGACCAATAGGAGGGTTACCCACAATGACTTGACATGACTTATTACATTATAGAAACTTCCCGGAATAAACATCGGGGTATGACATGACTCAATTACATTACAGACACATCTCGGAATAAGCATCGGGGTACAATACATAAGATATACGGATTAATACATTCCAAAGTTACAAATACATCAACACTCGTTACAACCATGATCCATGAGATGAAAATAACATCAAGAGATTGTGCAACAGAAAAAATAAACAGGAGTAGTGAACTGCACAATGGAAATTCTATAAATCAAAAGATACACTTAGCCAACAATTATGTTTGATTGAGCATGCCATATTAAACAATTGAACCAAGTGAAATTTCCAAAATTATTAAGTGAAATTATTTTTCCAATGTATTCGAAGAAATATGAGATAGAAACCAACATTCACTAAATAAAACACTTGAAGCTAGCTTGTTATTATGAGATACTTATTGTTACTAAAAATAACAGCAAACTCACAAAATTCCAAAATTATTAGCTTCTTTCCCTAAGGTGTTTACAGCAGTAAAATGAGCAAGAAAACGAAGGAAAATTTCAGAATTAACCCCGAAATTAATTGCAGAAATTTAAGCACTTTCAAATTGAAATTTTAGATGCTAGATGGCTTAAAAATTTCCATAAATAGAAGATGTTTGCTGCAATATTTTCCAGAATTAGTAAAATGCAGAATCTAGCCAATTTAGACCACTAAAACCGGCAATATAATCAAATTAGTAACCCAAAAATTTTAGTGATCTACTTAGCATAAAACCCTTTAGCAAAATGTGAAAAATGAAGATCAACTAGGGCTATTTTATCTCTGTTTTTCTGCAATAAAACAAATGAAACTAAACAGAAATAATTTCAAAGTTGTCAAGCCTATAAGATATGAGAACAAGAGAAAATAGCTTGGTTTGATTTGGGTGAAAGGATGAAAATTTTTAGAGTTTTTAGATTTATTTTTCACCCTTGAAAACAAATAAAAAATGAAAATTTTTGAAGTTGTAGAAATGGTGTCTAGAATTAGTGCCTTCATGCCTTGGGTGAAATGGAGCCTGTGGAGCACTTCACCTTGGGCCTTGAATTGATTTACCTAGCTAGAATATCTGCATAAGAGCATGACAAATTCCCCCAAGCCTTTCAGTTCCTTGCGAAATTCTTTCCAAGGGTCAGCTAGGCTTGGGCTGTTGGGAGTGGGGAGTGGGAGCGGGAGCAGAAAGCAAACTTTTCAAAAGCTTCTGTTTTAGGAGCGTTATTTATATAATACATATTTTAATATATTTTGATGCATATATATTAAAAAAACATGTAGAATGCCAAATTAACTATAGGAAACATGAAAACATAGATATAACCATTTAGTACACATAAAACATAAATCATCTAGGAGCTATAACTTATAACATTGTCATCAAATAATCAATCATCAACAACATCAACCTTCAAGTTTCAAGTTTCAAGTTTCAATATATAATATTTGCAATCAACAAACTCTAACAGATAACATCAACCATGAAATGAAACAGAGCATCATATTCATTACCAAAGAGTTGTAATGTAATGCCCCGTATGTTAACCCCAAGACATATGTAATATGTTGTAATTGTTCATTATTGTGGCACTAGGTGTCAGGACAAGGGTCTTTAAGGACAAAGAGATTATTATTATTATTTGTAAATAATTAATTAATAAAAACAATTGGCACACCAAAAACCACAAAAGAGTATGGGAGGCCTTGATCCACACTGTGAGGGAGAATGGGGACTTTCCTAGCACTTTAGAACTTGTTGGACTGAGTTTGTTGATGGTCACCCAAATGTTGTACAACGCACCCATTTTTTTATTATTTTGACACATTATGCTTGGCTTGATGCGTCCCACTTGATTAATGCGCCCTCCTTGATGTGGTTTGGTGAGTTTGTAACTCCTCCCATGCACAAAGGCGCCCTCATTGGCTATTTTTAGCTAGTGCATGTGAAAAGTGTAACTCCTCCTCCATTATTACTCCTTTTGCTATTCTGAGAAGGTATCTTGGCCTGTGTAACTCTTCCTCTCACTAATTCAAGTTTCTCTTCATGAATGAAGTGTCCCCACATGAGTTGGAGTTGGGTTGGGTGGTTTGGAGTCACCTTCCTTGAAATTTGAGTTACTTGCGTAAAATTTGAATGGGTATCTTATGGTTGAGTTAACCTCCTTCGTTTGACTCAATTTAGCTTACCTTGGTTCTAATTGATCTCCTTGGGATAGAAATGCCTCCTTTGATCTATAAATCCATGTTTCACCTAATTGGGAAGGGAGGGATGCCAATTGATGGATTGATGCAATACTCATATAATTTCATGGTGAGCTTGTAAGCTTGGGAGCCATGTATGCTATGTTGTCTTTGAACTATGTGCTAGGACCACTATGTACTTGAGACACTATGTTTGTGTTTGATGCAAGCCTAGACAACTCCGGTATATTTGTTCAGAGTCCACTTCCTATCTCCGTCTTGATCCTACACGTAAATCCTGATGGTGAATGGCAATGTCTTGAGGGACCTAGGTGTTAAAGGGATCACCATAACACCTGGAAGTGGGGTGGAGGAGAAAGAAGGTCGTGAGGAATTGAGTTGTGCCTTTTTACACTAATATCCTTGAGCTAATCCATTGACTAAGTGCATCTCTACTTGTGGATCCATGGCCTCAGCTCAGGGGTGGCTTGTCTAAGAGGATTTGACTTGGCTACGCCTAGGGAAAGGTGGTATGTGGACTGGTTGATGCCAGTTGCACATTGATAAGATAAGTGACTTATTTTATGTTATGTCATATATTTATGTGATGTTTCCATTGCTAGTACAGTTGTACTATTCACTATTATTGTACATGGTTATGTATCAATGGTTGGATGCAGATTTGATAGTTTAATTACTTGGAAAATTGTGCATTCTTCTTGTCTATGAGAGTTGATCTTGATGGAAGCTTGGCATAGCTTTATTTATGTATTCATTTATGGTGGCTTAACCTACAAATGCGCCCTCTATGGATGATCTGTTAGATGAATCTGCAGATGAAAGTACTAAGTTTTGATAATGTTGTCACTCTTGATCGACGTGCATGTGTCAAAGCCCAAAAGTAGGAACACCGGCCCGATGGCAACTGCGAAAAGAGCAGCCACTGTCACCACACTCCTCTCTTCCTCGCTTCAGGTTGGCTCTTCTCCAACTCAAGGGAGGCTTCCCTAAGGTTAGGATCACTAAGGCAGATGCCATGACGGGCAAGGTGAATTGAAGAGACTTCCTTAGAGAAACAGTGGTAGTCTAATAGGTAATTTGAATAAGCAATGGGAAGGAGAGAAGGATTTGTCCTCAAGAAGAGACCAGTGCCAGTACATCAAAGGGGAGAATGGAGTAAAAAAGAGAACTCGAGAGGGCCTTATGTCATATGTGACTAAGGGGGAGAGATCGCATGATTGAGCCAACCCTGCTTAGTTGAGTTACAGTTACTATGTTTACTTCCTCCTAATTGCAGGCGATGCGCTATGCGCACAAAAGATCAGGATTACACAATCAAACTAGATTAAATGCAAAAACTGATGCCCGTGTATACATGCTTACAAAGGGAAAAAGGCTAGCAATTGCTAAGGATTTTCACCTTCCAATGCAGTGGTAGCATCCGTCTATGTTCTCCAACGCAAACATAGAAAGAAAATCTAAGCTCTAGCAACGTTCACAATCATTGAAGCTTCACAAGTTTGCGCCACACATTCAAGAGAGTGCTCCCATACATGTCCAAAAACACCTTTGAATGATTTTATGTTAAGCTCTGGGAAAAAATCCTCCCAACTTTTGTTCCCCCTACAATGAAAGAGGCTATCCTCTTTATAGGCCCAGAAGGCTCTTCTCATTTTTTCTATAAAGAAAATTAAATAACAATAAAAAATGGAAAAAATGGATCCTAGATCCACTTTTCTCTCCATCGAAAGACTAAGAAAAAACTCATTCATAATGATTAAAGGGACACCCCCTTTAACTAGATGATCAATCAAAAAAAAAATTTATTAAAAAGAACTCCTAGTTGACTAGTCGTTCAAAGCCATTATGCCTCCAAAGATACCCACTATCATGATTCGACTTCTCCAAAGTCTAGTCTTGATGCAAACAGTTGCCATGTGATAAATGAACCGTGGGTGGAAAGGATAGCCGCTCCAAGCAATGGTTATCGTAAAGACTGTAAATTTTCCTTCAAAGCTCAAACTAGGGCTAAACAGTATATTTAAGTGTTTACTGAAATAGCCACACATAAACTTCTTTACTAGTATGCAGCAAGCTGCAAAATATAAAAACTAAGAAACATTCACAACATCACATCACAATATAGACACTATTATTTTGGGTATGGAAGCCCCCGGAAAAACCCAAGATGGGAAAACCGATGCAACAGTCAGATATGGAATTTATATTATCAAGAGATGGAACTTTTACAGCCAACAGGTAAAATACACCCAACTTGGCAAATTGAAAACCTCAACAAAATCACTAAGCAACCCAATAGCAAAGCACTGTTGCTCTGCGCAGCGGTACGACCCTACGTCAGCAATACAGCCTACTGTACGAAATCCGTATGGTTGTTGATGTCAGCAGTATGGATCCATACGGTATTGTACGAAATTTGCACGATACCTCTGTTGCGTGTGACACTTCTCCTCTGCACGATCTGTACGGTCTTATTCTGGCCTAGTGAACCTGTCGTGCAATTGCTCCTCCGTCTTTTATGCAAACTCCTTCGTCTGACTTCTCTTTGTCTGTATCCTGTCTATGTACGTGTCTTCTCCATCAAATCTCCTTTTAACTTTATTAGCTAAGCGAAAACCCTAACCCTCACTATAGATCTATGGATGAGATACTCCGGTGAGAATCAATGGCCAAGATTAAATTAGCCATTACTTAAATATTTCACTTTAATAATGTGATTCTAGTAAATTCAAAATCAAATTAGAATAATTAAAGTATTTTCCTAAGTAAAAAATTAGGAAAATCACTTTAATAGATTTGGCTTCTAGTTTAATGTCTCTTCAGCATGCAAGGAGATATGCAATACTAGAAGACCTTCCTTGTTGCTACTTTCTAACAGCCCCTCTCAACGAGGAAGGGATTCGGTAGCAACCCCAAATTATCCTTGAACTTCACAAAACTGTGTCTGCAAAGTTCCTTGGTGAAAATGTTCGCCACCTGCTCATCTATCTGTATGTACTCCAACCGAATGGTTCCTCTCTGAACACAATCTCTCAAGAAGTGGTACCTGATGTCTATTTGTTTGCTCCAGTCATGGAACACTGGATTTTTAGATAGCCTAATGCCACTCTGATTGTCATAGCGAACAACTTTAGCCTCTAGCTCACACTCGAACAACCCTGAAAGTAGCTTCCTCAGCCACATACCCTCACAAGCAGCCAAACTAGCTTCCATGTACTCATCCTCTGCCGAGCTCAATGCAACTGACTTTGCTTCTTGCTGAACCAAGAAACAACCCCTGATCCAATGTTGAAACAACAACCTGAAGTACTCTTCCGGTCCTCTACACATCCTGCCCAGTCAACATCTGTGAAGCCTGCTAACTGTACACTCCCCCTACACTCATAAACCAATCCATACTCAACGGTACCTCTGATGTAGCGAAGTATATGATTCACAGCTGTCCAATGCACTTTTCGAGGGTTCACCATGAACTGGATCAAAGAGTTGACTGCAACACTAATGGATGGTTGTGTGTTGACCAGATACATAAGCGATCCAATAAGCTGACGATACAAGGTAGGATCAAATCTGTCTGACCCTGATGCATCAATCTTCCTCCAAGTGGAAACTAGAGGTATGGCCATAGTCTTGCAATCCTCCATCCTGAATCTCTTCAAGATATCTACTGCATACTTCCCCTGTCCAATGAAGAAGCACCCATCTCTCTGCCAAACTTCCAAGCCTAAGAAGTAATGCATCAACCCAAGGTCTTTCATCTCAAACTCAACTGCAAGGTTGAAATTGCAGTCGCCAATCATCCTCTCATCTCCTGTAAGAAAGAGATCATCTGCATATAAGACCAGTATGAGAGGCACCTCACCTGTCAAGAAATATAGGTTGTGGTCAGCCTCACTCCGCTGAAATCCCATCTCTCGTAGATAGTTGTCTATCCTAGAGTACGATGCTCGAGGTGCCTGCTTGAGCCTATAAAGAGCTCTGTTGATAAGTCCATAGATCTCTGCAAGATTCTATCCTCATCAAACCAATGTTATCAGAACTGGACCGGTCATCGAACCGATAGAGCCCAAAATGTGAACCGGACCGGAACCGAAAAAAACAGATAGACAAAAAAATACATAAAAAATTCATATTTTGTAAAAAAACATATATATTCATGTGCATACATATGAATTCAAACCATTAATACACAAATATGCAAAGTTTCTCATATATATAGCAAGTATAGGTGCAAATAACCAAAATATCATCGAGTGCAATACATCACTAAAGTTCTGATCCAAAATACATCACTGAAGTTTTGAACCAAAATACATCATTGAAGTTTAGAACCAAAATTTGAGTTCTGTGGGTCCCTGCATGGCTTCCACACGACATTGTACAGACCGGACCGGTTCAGGCCAATTCAGGCGGTTTGGTCCGGTTCATGCTGGTTCAGGTCGGTTTAGGGCCGGTTCAGGCTCAAAATTCGGCCCAAGCGGTTCAAGGACCTGACCGGACAGAAAAACCCTGTAAATCGGTCGGACTAGTTGGTTTTGTCCTGAACCGCACCGGTTCCGATAACATTGCATCAAGCAAAACATCCCTGCTCACAATGATCCTCTTACGAGAAGGAATGTATACTATGTATGCCTTCGAAGTCTCGTTGTATCCAACAAGTAACCCCTTCTCTCGAGAAGGGTCCAGCTTCTTCCTAGTGTCATCATGAATGTGACAATAGCAGACACTCCCAAATATGTGAATGTAACTCACATCTGGTCGAGTTCTTGTGAAGGCCTCCTCGGGTGTCTTCCTCCCCAAAGTTGTGTGGGGACACCTGTTCTGAATGTATACTGCAGTCTTGTATGCCTTGACCCAAAGGAATAGTGGTAATCCTTGATAAAATAGCATGGCCTTGGCTGCTCCTACCATCGTCCTGTTCTTTCTCTCTACCAGTCCATTCTGCTACGGGGTATGAGGCACGGTGTGCGCCTTCTTGATCCCCTTTGCCGAACAATACTCCAAGAACTCATTGGAGGTGTACTCTCCTCCATTGTCCGTTCTCAACACATGAATCTTCCTCCCTGTCTGGTTCTAAACAAGAGTCTTGAACTCCCGAAACCTCTCAAAGGCCTCTATCTTGGCCTTCAAGAAATAGATCCAGTTCTTCCTGGAATAGTCATCAATGAAGGTCACGTAGTAATTGTAACCACTGAAAGAATAGACACTCATAGGTCCGCAAACATCAGAATGCACTAAGTCCAAGGGCTCCTTAGACTTGTGCTCACTCTGTGGAAAAGGCTTCCTAATGTTCTTTCCCAACGCATAACCCTTGCAGTGGTTATGCTTCTCCTCCTGTACCTGAGGAACTCCAACAACATCCTCTCTCAAGTGTCTCAGTGCTCCATGGTGTAAGTGTGCCATCCTCCTTTGCCAAAACTCACCCTGGGTGCTGCCATTGTTAACAAGAGCCTTTGCAGGCTCAAAGTGTAGCCTATACACCTTCCCGCTCCTGATCCCAATCACCCGATCCAAACTCCTATCTGACCCCTTGGGCCTGATATATACTCTATAGTCTCGGAATTTCAACTGAAATCCCTTGTCCTCCAGAGTGGAGACTGATATGAGGTTCTTGGTCAACCCTAGAACATATAATACATCAGCAAAACTAAGGGGTTTGTCAGACTCCCTCTGAAATGAAATAGTGCCAACTCCCTACCCTTGATAATGCGCATCATCACCCAACTCAACGTGGATACCTGTTCCACCCTCCTGCAAGTCCTTGAAGAACCTTTTCGGTCCAGTCATATGACTAGATGCCCCATTGTCGATGTACCAAATACTGCTACCTGTGGTTCTTTCCATGCAAGCTATCAAGCAAAACTCCTCATCGAAGTTGCTGCTCAAATCCTCCACCTCTGCAAATCCGACCATCTAACTGTTGCTATTCTTCTTCCTGTCTGGACATTGGGAGGCAAAGTGTCCCTGGTTGTGGCAGATAAAACACTTGATCTTTGACATGTCAAGGTTCTTCTTACCACCCTTCCTTCTCTTTGCCTTACCCTTACTCTTCCTTGTCAGGGCTAGAGCTTCCTCATACACAATCTGTGGGGAACTGCTGGATGAGCCTAATCCTTGACCCATGTTGGTTTCCTCCTGCACAAAGTCATCCCACAATCTCTGCCAATCAAGGAGCTTCTCCCTATCCAAAACACCCTTAACAAAGGTGTCCCATGGCTTAGAGAAGCCATTGTGGGCTATCCGAACTAGCTCCTCATCCTCAATCTTAGAGCCAACGGCTCCAAGCTCGTCTCTAATCTGTGTGATCCTTGTGAGATAAGGCACCACTCCTTCTCCCTTGGTCATCTTGGTACTGCGCATCCTCTCTTGCAGCACCATCTTTCGGTTTTCATTCTTGCTCTGGTACAGACTTTCCAAAGCCTTCCACATCTTTGATGCGGCCTTCTTCCCGAAAAAGGTGAGGGACTATGTGGTCCTTCACCCCATCCAAGATGATCAACATGGATTTGGAATCTATCTTCCTCAAAGCTACCAAATCTGTCGGATCTATGGGCGCAACCTTCGTGGAGTCAATGTCCTCCTCTGCATCTCTGACATCCAAGATCGTTGTGATCCTTTCTTTCCATGTAGGAAAGTTCTGATCCCCCTGGAGTCTATCCTCAACTCTCAACTACACGACCATACTGAAGTGTACCTGTCAAACCCTAGATATGCAATCTAAGTTTGTGTCTTCAATAGATTTGCCCCTAATCTATCACTGCTGCTGCAAATCTCTCAGATTTAGATCACCAGAGCTCTGATACCATGTAAATTTTCCTTCAAAGCTCAAACTAGGGCTAAACACTATATTTAATTTGTTTCCTGAAATAATTACACATGAACTTCTTTACTAGTATGCAGCGGAATATAAAAACTAAGAAACATTCACAATATCACATCACAATATAGACACTATTATTTTGGGTATGGAAACCCCCAGAAAAACCTAAGATGGGAAAACTGGTGCAATAGTCAAATATCGAATTTATATTATCAAGAGATGGAACTTTTATAACCAGCAGGTAAAATACACCCAACCTAGAAAACTAAAAACCTCAGCAAAATCATCGAGCAACCTAGCAGCAAAGCACTGCTACTCTGCGCAGTTATAGGACCCAGCTGTACGGCTCTGTGTCAGCAGTACGACCTACTGTACGAAATCTGCATGGTTGTTGACGTCAGGAGTAAGGATCCGTACAGTACTGTACGTCACCCCTGCTGCGTGTGACGCTGCTCCTCTGCACGATCTATATGGTCTCGGTCTAGCCTGGTGAACCTGTCATGCAGCTGCTCCTCCGTGTTTTCTGCAAACTCCTCCGTCTGCCTTCTCTCTGTCTGTATCCTGTTTGTGTATGTGTCCTCTCCACCAAATCTCCTTTTAACTTTATTGGCTAAGTGAAAACCCTGACCCTCACTATGGATCTATGGATGAGATCCTCTGGTGAGAATCAATGGCCAAGATTAGATTAGTCATTACTTAAATATTTCACTTTTCACTTTAATAAAGTGATTCCATTAAAGTCAAAATCAAATTAGAATAATTAAAGTATTTTCCTAAGTCAAAACTTAGGAAAATCACTTTAATAGATTTGGCTTCTAGTTTAATGTCTCTCCAGCATGCAAGGACACATGCAATGTAAGAAGTTTTGTTTCTTTCTAACAAGGACTACCACCAGTGCTAGTGAAACACACGATAATTCCTTAACAATTGCCCATCAAGTTATACGTGGGTCACTCGGTGGCTAAGCCAGCCGCCACAAGCAACCCGTGAGTTTTAACATTTCAGTCAATCCTGGATCGTTGATTGCTGATATGGCCTCGTGGAGACTTCCATGAAAAATGTAATTTCCATCAATCTATCAAAAAACGTGAAGAGGGGCACGCCTTTTCAAACTTACCGTTGCTAGTATGACAGGTGGGTGATAAGGTGGACACGTTCTCGGTTTCAAAACTGATTATGAAAGCTGCCACCGGTGCAATTAGTTTCCAAGGAAATGACACAGGGATCACTCAGCTGCCCTCGAACTATATCTTGAATTGGCTTCTCAATCACACAAAAAATGCACGCTTAGTTGCTAACACTATGATACGTGGATCAAGACCACGATACAACCGATCCGTGATCTGCTGCCAAAACCTCCATGGGCAGTCGCTAACAACATGTAGCTTGCTCCACGATTTTCTCTGCTTGGCGTCAAGTGACTTTGGCATGAGTGATTTTCATTTGACACCCAACAATTATGAGAAACAGCAGAAAGGCAGACGTAGGACCGAGTTCCACTGTTTGGATGCTAATGGAAATCGTATAGAAGCTTCTCCAAAATTTCGGGTGAAGATACCCCAAGCAGATTGCAGCTGTCAATAGTTGAACTCGAGCAACTAAATGGTGATTTGATGGATTTTAGAAGTGTAGCATCACTGTCAAAGTCAACTTTATCTCAAGTTTAATCTTTTGAGATGGAGTTCTGAGTACTAAGTTGCCACTTTATTGATCTTAAGTTGCAATCCTCATCACACAATAGTTTATCTTGACCACGAAATATGGGCGTTCGCGAATCAATATAAGTCACCATTGGGGTTCTCACCGCTACTTTCCAAACCCATCCTCAAGCAGTAGACTGTTTGATATGTGCGAATAGCTGCTGAGTTCCACAATCATCTAAATTTGCTTCAAAAAATAAACTCTGGCCATGCAGAGGATTCATCATTCTTTCCAAACTTAGCATTGAGACTCAGGCGTTGTCCAACTCGTGTTGGTCCTAGGCAGCCTGCAATCACTTAGAGCAAAATCACATCAAGTCAGTTTGCCAACATTGAAGGAGCTCCAAAGTTCACCCCTGATATCTTTTAGAAAAAAGACATATGAATTTGCCCAAGCAGTTTTGAATCGTGGATGAAGAAATTCGTCTAGAATAAATGGGCACATGCTGACAGTTATAAAAATCAAAATGTCATGCATAGATTTTCTGAGTTGCACTGCTCCCTTCGAAAGATTTTTCATATTTCTTCGCTCTCCAATAGTGATTGCATAGGTAAAACATATTCTGTTCTCCCTCTAAAAAAGAACACGTTGCAGACCATATTGTACATAATTTGGGAAGTGTATGCAACCATTTAGCATCATTTCAAACGCTTTCTCAAAAATGGTTTCCTAAAGAGTCTTTAGTAGAAGAGAAACAACTTCCCTTTGCCACTTTTTCACTTTTTAGGCTTCTTGTAGTAGCAGTAAAGGTTTTGTTATCACATATACATTCTGCAGTTGGGCTACCATGATGCAGCATACAGACTTGTCTCTTATTCTATCACGGGCTATTTTTCACATGGGGTATTAGCATGGATCTTTACATCTTCAGCCATTCCAGAGCCTTATTTAGCGGATTTTCCTTGCCAAGACTGAGATTCATTGGTTCATTGAGATGATTTCAATGGTTGACCTAGTTTATTACAGCAGTATAGCTGATCAGATGCGATACACAGTTGTAGAGGGGCCTTATCAGTTGGAGACAAGTATATATGGTGAAATTAGGTATATGCTTCTTTGGTTTTGATTTTGCTCTATGATTTATGTCAAACACCTATGCTTGTCATGTTAGGATGATTATGGTGACCTATGCTTGTCATGTTAGGATGATTATGGTGACCTATGCTTATATGTACTAGTGCTTTAGCTTGTGTTATGATTAATCGAAGGATTTGATGTGAAGACTGTTGCTCATGCCATGCTCATACAAATAGTAAACCTTAGTGCTTTGATGGATCCATGTGTCACTTGCCCCCATCCATCCAGTTAATCCATTGTCAAATGATTATCTCATGACTTAAACTGATTGAGACTTGTGAGACTGAAGGTCCTTTCCCCATTGTGACCCCTATGTGTGATAGACTCCATGTTGTTATGTGTTGCTGGCTATGAAGTATGTGGCTTGGCCAGTGTGGTTGGGTTCTGTTGCCCACCTATTTCGACTAGGTGGCAACATCATGTACACGAAGTTGTACATAATTGTACCTTGGAAAAATCTGAGGATTTTTTCACCTCTGCAGGGCAATTGCCCCTTTGTAAAAAGAAATGTCCGCTCCCCTGCGTGGGAAAATTAATGTAATTTTATGTACTAGTGTGGATCATATGATACGGATGCCACACCATGGAACTGATTGTTAGGAAAGTCCCCTCATCGAGTGTTTTTCCCTTTCCAATTGATCTTGTTGAACAAACAAGTTTAATCGGTTTGGTTTTCACTCAAAATCCTCCAAAGTGGTGACGGGCGTTCTACCAGTCAAGTCCATGAGGTGGCTAAGGCTTTAAAGAGTAATTCATGACCATGCTAGACATTTGTCTAGAGTCTTGCGGAGTTTCGTTATGTTTTTGAATTTTTATTATTTTTTTTCCAGTTAATTAATTCCACCCCTTGGTGGTTAATTAACTGAGTTTTGATGTAATAATGTAATTGCTCAAGCATGGCATTTTGTAATAGGGGCTATGAATGCAAAATAAAATTGCTATGAAACCCCCTAAGCCATTGCTTCGAGTCCCGTGTCGTTCTGATAAGTGGTTGAAGAGATAGACCAATTTTGGTCAGGAGGGGTCTATCTCCCTAGGGAAATTTTTAATTTTCCTAAGTCAAAAATTCATATTGTTTGATTTTGAAGGAAAAAATCAAATAATGCCATGGTAAATTTGTTTGGGGGTTGTTAAGCCTAGGAAAATTTATTTCATAATTTTTCCACCCCCCCATGGCCTAGATTTAGATTTTTCAAGTTATTTTTAATTTTTCCTAAGTTAAAAATGGGGAAATTTTAAAAATTAAATTGGAAAATTAAATCTAAGGTGAATTTATACTTATCCTAAGTCTAAGGGTTAAATATCATTTTTGGAGTAAAAGGCTATGGTCAAAGACAAATTAAGAGGAATCTCCACCAAATTTAGAGGGGACGTCCAAGTCAAAGCTAAGTTTAGTGGGGCATCATTTTAAAAGAAAGCCAAGTTAGTGGTTTAAACCCTTGCTAAAGGGGCTAAGTTCAAAACGTGGGTTAAAAACCTTCACCAAATATGGAGGGCGTCACTTGTTATAGAGGGGGCGTCCAAGTAATGGTAGAACCCTCACTAAATGTAGAGGGGCGTCATATTAAAGGGGCCCACGCTATGTGTGGAGGGCGCTAACCTAAAAAGGAGGCACTACTAATTAAAGGAGGGCGCTATTTAGAAGAAGACGCCCACTAAATGTAGAGGGGCGCTTCCATATGGAGGACGTCAATGATTAAAGAAAGGGCGCTATATTAAGAGGAGCGCCAATGTAAAATAGAAGGGCGCTAGCTTGGTTTAGAGGGCGTTATTTTGGAGAGGGGCGCCAATTTTGGAGGAATGTAATAGAGTCAAAGCTACATTTAGAGGAGGGCGCCTACTTGGGCCCACATTTTTGCCAAAGCTCATCCAAGCCATTGATTTGAAGAGGATCTTGGTCAAATACCTAGATCTGAGGGTGTATATTGCTGAGACATGGATCATGCTTCTAGGCCGTTGATGAAGAATTAATCTAAGGGTTGAGATTGATTGAGAGAAGTGCAAAGCCAAAAACCTAGATCTAGTGGTGGAGATTTAACCTAGATCTAGGTCTAATCTCAGCCATTGATCTTCAAGGGGTTGGGGGTCTTCCTCAACTATAAAATGGGGGCCTCACTCCCTCATTTGGAAGGCTCTCTCATGCTATTGTTATGCTGCCGGATTATTTCCCCACTATCTTCTCAAGCTCTCTCTCTCTTGCTATTGTAATCTTTTTGCCCTAGTTGGGCCACTTAATCTAAGGAATCTTTGGAGGGACATTGTGCTACAATTTTTCATCTTTCATGCTATAAGGTAACTTGTATATATTTTTTAGCTTTGCATCTTTTGTATTTGTCTAGTTAGCTCTCCACAAAGTATTTTGTGGAGAGATTAGAGAGTAGAAGTATTTTTGCTCTCTTTTGTGAATTGTTTGACGTTTTTCTTCAAAGTATTTTGCAGGGATCATTGAGCATTCTCCTCTAAGCTTACAATTTTGTGCAGGGTTAGATTTGTTGCAGGTTTTCCAAGCAAGGGCATCTCTCCAGGGGCTCATTTCTGTAAAATTTCAATTCGGCCATCTACTTTCAGCCTGTTTTAAACAGGGTTTATTTCACTGTTTAGTGGATACAAACTTTGTTTTAGAGCCCTAACCTCATACATATTAGTTTAACTTGTTATTTCTGCTGTTTCAGTATTATTTAGGTGGCTGGAAACTCAGTTTCCAGCCAGTCTGTGAGCTCTATGCAAAAATAGCTCTGTCTCGAATACTTGTGGTATCAATTGATCCGCA
>LPNX011196896.1:67567-84552 GCA_001517045.1 Pseudotsuga menziesii
CAGGGTAGTTCTCCTTTAGTTCTCGAAACAATTGCTCCACCATAACAGTGTTGCTAAACACTAAAGCATCAGAATGCATAAAAGCTATATCTAAAGGATGCAAAAGTATAAATGTTTAAAAGGTAGTCAGTGGCCAAGGGGTTGAGCACTCATTCTTTGAATAATGTAAGGCTCATTTGCCCTCCACAGGGGCAGGAGGGAGAGGAAATCCTGTCGGGGCTATGGACTGCTCGCTGGCAGCAGATCTTTGCCTTAGTCATTTACTGGAGCCCAAAAGGCTTTCCAAAGCACCTACTCTTGTAGGCTGGCTACTATCTCTTGTGAAATGTAAAGTATATTGAAAAGGTTAATGGTCAAAGAATGAGCACTCACTCTTTGTATAGTGTTCGCCTCATTTGCCCCCACAAGGAAACAGGGTGAGACTAGCCTGCAAAGGTTATGTCTTTGTCAGTACTGGAGCCCAGAAGGCTTTCAGGGCACCTTCCTTTGAAGGTTGGCCTATGGTGAAAATAACTGCAAAGGAAAACTTGCTAGAGTCTAGGGAAGCTTACACAAGTACTTTATCCATCTGTGAGACACCACCTTTCTCCATTGCTATCTACCATACACATGGCACCTTGGTAGAGTGTATTGTTTATCATTCAGATAGATCACCTAGTCAAAGTCAGTTAAAAGTCATTCCCCTTTGCCTTAACCTTGTTCTTCCATCCTCACCCATCAATAACACATTGTTTACCCTTTGTAAGTATGGCATGAACAAGCAAATTTCTAAAGTGTTCCAATATTTTTCAGAAGCACAGGTATACCTTCTTGTTATTATTATTGTCACCATGATTATGAATAACTTGACTTAAGTTTGGTTTTGATATACACCATTGGAGCATTTCTTACCCTGGATGTTTGCAGGATCATATGGATATAGTTTCTCACCTTCAGTTGAGGTGCTTTGACCTGGTCAACCCAATTTGACCAAGTCAAGCACAGTTCCCAAGGCAATGACTAAGAAAACAACATGGTCTATATTTGTTCCAGACATGCCCGGGACTAGTACTGCGATTTCAGTTTTGAGAGTTTGGCCTCGGTTCTCTTGAAAAGTGATTATTATCACTTTATTATTGGCCAAATGATTAAATTTTATTCCAGATGGCAGTATGATTGATTCTCCTAGAGCAGAGCAGTGTTCTAGGGGGTATGAGTAGTCACTTATACCATTCTTCTGTCTCCAAAACATCCAGAGCAGTCAGTTTGCCCCAGTTTTCATCATGGATGGAGTTATGGCGGATTTATCAGTTTCCAGAGGTTGTACCAACAAAAAATGAACTAGGAATTTCACTGAAAAACGTCGATTTGGCCACATGGGTCAAGGAAATGGCTTGGAATTTTTCCAGTTGATGTGTCTCAGCATATCGGATAGTCCTCCAGTTGTTTTTAGTCAGCAGATGTCCAAATTATTTTTATCTTGTCTTAGCTAGTGAGGAAATCCCCCCATGTGGCGCCCCCTCAACTTGGTTATTGATGTATTTCAATGTTATATCATGTATTACGAAGTTGTAAAGGGGCCTAGGGTGAATTAACTTATTAATCCCCTAATGACCCCCTCCTATGTACTATCATGTCACATCCATGTTAAATTGTGACTTTCACTTAGCATAGGCATCCTTAAGCAAAGTGCGTGCCCTCTTTGACTTAGTCATTTGATCCATGTATTGATCTATGTATTGTTGATCTCCACCGTTGATAATGTTTTAATCTCAACCCTTGGATGTAAAAGTGAGTTTCGGGTTTACGTCTCTCTCAAACTATTTAAGAGAGGTGACCCCCCCATTGTAATTCATGAGCTTTGGCACCAGAGTTTGAATAAAGAATATTTGTCTGGGATTACGCTCTGTGTATCTTGTGAATGATTTGATGATCTGATGACTAGCATTGTTGATCTTCTGCATTGAGCTTATTTCGGGAGATATCTTGCATTTTACTTTACCCACTTCATTTGCAAGTTGAGGAGGCGTGCTAGGAGAGAGAGGGCGCATATGTGGGGAACCCACCATCGTTCCAGCTCCTGGGTGTTCGGTTCAGGGAGTATTTCTTTCTTATGAATTGTTTCACAGAAATGGAGACGAACCGGGATGACGTCCGATCTTGTTTCTGGATTGAGTAGAAAAGGTATATGTGAAGCTCATTCTGTCCCTTATTGCCTTTTAGGGAGGACCCACCCTACTTGATTGATTTATGGGTTTACATCTTTTTCTTTTTGTAGTGGGATCATGCGTGGGAACTCCCTTCTTGGATTCAGGAACTGCTACCCTAACTTATTAGATTATATGGGGGTCACCACTTACACCAGTCGTATTTATTTACTTGTCCTTTCTGTATTCCGTAGATCCCATTCATTTGTCTGATCTTCTGATTGTTCTCTGATCGGGCAAGTTGAAGGGGACGGTTGGGTAATTGATTGAAGCATAACAACATCAAGAATCTCTCTAGGAAAGTCCATTTGATCAAGGAAGCGGTATTCTTCATCATTTCTGAGGTCGTCTATAAGATCCAGGTACGTCTCGCAGGCAATTTCTCCTTCTTTTATTTTTTGCATGCATTGCTCATCATTTCCTTAACTAAGAAATCCTCATTTGGCATTAGGAAAAATCACTGGACCAATTTGCACCGGAAATTGGCAAATTTGGCGACTAGGTTCTACCCGGCATACCAAAAAACTTTCTCTCCCCCAAAAACTTCAAGCTTGGACTCCTCTTCCCATCTCCAGGCACTGGTTTCAGTTTGGGAGAAAACGCCCATGTTTGGTCTGTTAGCCATTTTCCCCTGTTCTTGTTCTGGTTTCACTTGGGTACTTTTGTTGTTGAATCTTACATCCTTTGTTGAAGGCCTAAATTCATTATATCAACCTCGGTCTGGGTATTTTCCACATTTCTAATTAAATCCCCCAAGGTCCCGGGTCTGATCATTTGAACAAGCACACAAACCCTAGATCTATTTTAAACTCTGTAAGTCACCGATCTAATTGATTCGAGTAACATTTCCATTTCCCTTAAACATCTGTACTTGAATATTTCTTAAACTGTGGCTTATCCCTTAAATCTAGGGTTTCCAGATCTCACCTTACGTATTCACTTTTTGGGCTTGATCCGGTGATTGGCTGTAGATCTGTCCTTTCAAGATAAGATCGGGTATCCCCCATTGTCACTCGGGCATTCAATGATATAAAGCGAAGGAATCCCTAACCGACGTGACAACCATCCATGTTTTGGGGGTTAGGGTTTTCGTAGGTTGCAGCTTTGGTTTCCTGTCCCCTCTGCCATCCAGTATTGGATTCATCAATCGGGGCAACTACAAGATTCGTGATAACAGGTTCCTCTTCAATCTAATGCTTCCTTGCAGCAGAATGGACAACATGTAGCATACCGTGTAACCTCCAACCACCTTTGAAAATCATGCTACCAATTAGTTGGAAATAGATAACAAGTTGATGGGTTTTTTCTGTTTGAAAATTGGAATGAATGGATAGTTTCTCTGTAGTTCTGATTATCTGATGTTGTATGGCTGTATCTTATCATGATATTGCGTCCTTGATGGATGTAGTGAGCCTTTGGAATCAATGGAACCTCTGTTTAAGCCTGTCGAATGAATTAGTTACAGATTCGGCTGTTAATTGACTAGTTTCCGCTTGGAAAATGGATTTCCTTAACTGCTTTGAAAGAAATGTTCGTTTATGCATGTTTTTGGTTGTCCCTGATCATGTTAGTGCACCCTTGGTTGTTGTAGAGTTCGTACATAGGCTGATATGCTTCTATTTTGGGCTCACAATTGGTTTTTCAGTGAATCAAATGCTTATCGGGTGATCTTTCCAATGAAATTAACTAGTTTTCGTGTGCTTTATGGGATCCGAGTTTAATGCAGCTATGATCTGATTTTCAATGAGTTATATGGCTGTAGATGGCATCCACGAAGTTTTGGGCTTGATCATGTTAAAATGGCTATAGATGACAGCCTTCCTATTTGGTCTAATAAGTGTTGCAATTCTATAATTGCTAAGTGATGCAAATCTAGATTTACTAGTGTAGTAATTCTGATTTTGCAATTAATGTAATCTGATTTATAAATGGCTTAGATGGTTGTAGGTAGCATCCTGTAGATGATGATTTAATGTTTAGATTAAAGTTAAATTCATGCTTAAATTATAAGTGTAAATCTGGTTGCATACATGTTGCGTTTTCCTAGCTTCACATGTACATTGGGAAAAAGAACTGCATTGTATTATTACATCTTTTTAATGGACTGAATGTCTTAAATTATTTGGCTTGGTGGCATGATGGCCTAGCCTTAGAAATCTTATCCCATTATGCTTTAACTCAACTCAGCTTTCCCCTTGGTCATTTGGTGCCTTTGTCCTTAGTTTTGGGGTTGAGGACGTTACATGTAAGATGCAATCAACAATATAAACTTCAAAGGTAGGTTCAAAATTCAAAGTTCAATGTCAAAACGTAAACTTATCTAATGTTTACAAAATAGGCCATAATAAGCATTAAATACAGCATACTATCTACTAAGCTTTCCTCTTGCCATGAGAAACTTCCAATTTCTTTTCTCGTGGTCTAGGTACAGGAATAGGAGCAGCTGGAAGTGTTCACGGAACGATTCATCACCCCCACGGATTGCTGGACGTTGTGAAGGTAAATGAAAAGCTCCTATATCTGAAAACCTGCTGGTGGTTGGGAGTGTAATCTTTGCTTTATGAATTTGATCACCATCCTAATCACCCAATAGTTCAACCTTCTAGCACTCTTCTATGGCTCCATCCTCCAAATTAGCCTCCTCTGGATTGTTGCCCCAAGTCAAATATTTTCTATCATTCTTGGTTGCATCACAATAATGGGACAACAACCTCAAGTTGTAATGCACATAAACCAAGTTTTCTGCTCGATCTACATTTAAGTTGTTTCTCTTCACATTGTGGATGAAGTTGTAGGTTCTCCAACACCTCTATGCAGAAGAAGTGTTAACAACTTGTGAAAGCACCCTCACCACCAATTTATGCAGATATGTGGTAGATGAGCCATACATGTCCCAACATTCGATAGGACTCAACCTATCTCAATCTTTGGTTCCATGCAAGTTACCAAAGACTCCATGTTCATTGATGTATTTTCTCAACTCATTCCATACATGAGCACACTCCTCCTCATCAGGGACCAAGTTGTCTAATGCAAGCATATACCCATTATGCACCTTTGGATATGTGTGTGGTTTTCTCCTAACTCCACCCACATGTGCTGGTTGGGCCCACCAAGATAGAGAATAATATTTTGGTGTAAGGACATATGCTAGGGCATGGAGTGGAACATTCAGATTATCCCACCTTCTGACCACATGTTTATGAATATGATCACACAAGGTTGCATCCCTCTGTTCAACAATGTCTTTGATTTGGCCAAGCATGCTATCCATCTGTTCATACACCTCCCTAATCACCGATTGATCTGTATATGCAAACCAAATCATACTATAAACAGGCTTGGTGAACTGCAGAACATGCCTAACCTGTTGCCAAAACTAACCATCAAGAACAGTGTACTCCACCTCCTAAAAGTTATGTTTATATTATATAAGACGTGCTTGTGGCTCTGTGTTTCAAATCCTTCCATGAATCATTTGAGACCATACTAGCCAATGCCTCTCTTACCTTCAAAAGCCACTCGAAGGTGAGGTAGCAACATGAAAATCTAATCTTCGCAATCTTCAATAGCTCCAACTTACAGTGATTGTGAAAAATGTGGTGGGCCATGCTCTGATTGGTAATAAACTTTATCATTTTCTTCCCTCTCTTGTACAAGGCAAAAATCCAACGATAATTAGCGTCCTTCATCTTAACAATATTATGTATCAAAAGGTTCAATGTGTGAAGTTGAACCAAACATCTTGACCAAAATATGTTAGGATATGACTCTGATGATTACTCCTACTACCCTACAATTAGCAGCATTATCAATAATGAACTGAATGACATTGTATGGCCCAATCTCTTGAATGGTTTAAGTAAAGGTTGTGCAATATTAATACCAATCTTGTAGCGATCTAAGTAGTCATGGGCTGAAAGGAAGACCACACCACTAGCAGACACACCAAGAATATTTATCAATGGCTTTCCTTCAATATTTGTCCACCCATCAGATACAATGGATACCCCATAATTGGTCCAATCATTTGTCAAATTTCCAAGAGCACTATTGACTTTGGCTATTTCCTTATCAAGTCCCACGATTCTGGCTTTGTCATGCCTAGGGCTCCTGTATCCTTTAGGGGCATCATTGATGGCTTGTACCATTTCATGCCAATAGGGTGAGTGAAGAACATTGAATGGTACACCACACACATGCTTAGAGCAACCTGTAAATATTTCAATCCACATTATCTCTGTAACCTTGATCAAGGAAATTTGATAATGTTCTTTGCATAGGTGAGAGTCCACTACTATAGGGGAATAAAGTCTTCAAGATCTCGATCGACTACCAAATATTCTGTGTGAGGCTTCAGATTCAACTCTTTATTTCTTGGATTTGTTTTGAGCAGCCTCTTCTTCCAGCTTGAATTTGTTTCTCTTTCCTTGGCACTTTGTCATAGGTTTTGACTCCAATAGTCTTACCTTCATCCCATGGCATAGCCCCACATGGATGCTTTCTCACATAAATATATGAGCTTGTGTAAGTTTTAGTACAATGGGGTCCTATAAACTTTGTGGTTCCACCCCTCTTCCCTCCCCTAAGCCTTGCCAAATACTTCCACAAAGGTGTTGTATCTTTTTTATTTTGTCCCTCATCACTCTCAACATCATCACCATCATCATCATCATCATCATTCCCTTCCCCTTCTTCCTCCTCTCCATGGTATGTGCCACTCCACACTTCTTCCTCCTCATCACTGCCATTGGTATATGGGTTTCCCAACACAACCTTCTTGGTAAGAAGTGGAATCAAAAACAAAAACCACACACCCATCATGCTTCTTGACTCAAGATGAGAATCACTTGTTTCCTACAATAGAATGATGGAGAAGGAGAAATGGGAAAGAGTAGGAGAAGAAAACATTCAAGATTTAAATTTTAACATAGTGGAAAGTTTTTTCAAAAACAAACAAAGAATGGTATTTAGAGCCTACCTGTTTAGCTCTCCAATGGTGATTGAATGTCTCTATGGAAGCTTTCAATCTCCCTTCCAAGCTCTAACAAATAGTAGCCTTCAATCTCCCTTCCAATCTTTCACACACAATTGTGCTCACAAACAACAATCAATCCCACTCAAGACCTTAGCAAAGGGGGGTGAATTGAATGAAATGAGAAATAGAATGAGTGAAAATGGAGTCAAAGAGTGTTTAATTTCCCTAAATGAACCCTAACCATGCCCAAAAATCTAAATGGAACAATGTCTTGGTTCCAAAAACCAAAAAGGGGAAAAAATTGCCTCAACCTATGGGAGCTCTGAGGGAGCAATTAGGGAGCATTTTTTGTGCTCCTAGGAGAAATGAAGTAAACATCAGCATCGGCAAAAAATCGGCGAGGGTCCCAAAATTAATTTTTCGGCATCATTGGTGAAAAAAAAGGCAAAAATCAGCAAACCATGGCAAACATTAAAAAATACAAAATATATTCATTTTTTTTCAAAATTTTAAACATATAAAGTAACAACAACATCAAATGAACACATTGGAACGTAAATATGGAGAAAGCACTGATACATATCATGTATTCATGCAAAAGATTAAATGATACATGAAAGTCGATAGTGACACTGAATTTTGAAACCTCATAATTATCCAATCAAGGACTCAAAAGTGGATACCCATACAAAATGACATCACATATATAAATGTATCTGAGGAAAACTAGTAGCTAGCTATCTAATATAAATGCCTTGTCCCTCTTTTACGGGAAAAGGTCATGGGTCGTTTGTTAGGCCTGCACATGGCACTAGTAGAACAAGGTCCTGGCCCTGCTCCCTGATCCAATATCTAACGATAAGTGATGGATGGAGGGCTAGATGCATCGATGGATGTATAAGGTGATATCTTTGAACCACTCCTCCTCTTCCTCCTCCTGTTGCTCCCCCTCCTCTAGCTCTAACCATGTAGGTGACTCCTCCATGATAGGAGTCTCAATCTCCACCCTCCACTTAGACAATATATCAATATTGTCCAAGGAGATGGCATCGACATCTGGTTCTTTCTCTATCTGTCTCATCCATAAGAGAAGATTGTAATGGACGTACACCAAGTCTTTGAGACGTGTGAACTCCAACCTGTAAGAGGGTAATAAAAAAATTTATGAGTTTGGGCTATGGAGGGTCAAAGACTCAAAAGTTAATAAATTATAATATGTTAAAGGATCATAGTTTCATAAATTAATTAAATGCGATTGCTTTATTGAAATTATTACCTCCTGCGTTTCTTTGCATGTATCTTTTCAAAAACACTCCAATTCTGCTCACACCCTAAATTGGTACAAGTTTGGCTTTGGATTCTAATGGCAAATTTTCATAAATTTGGTGTCCTTACACCATAGGTTCGCCACCAAGTAGCTACAACAAATAAGAATGAAAGAGAACTAAATTACATTGCATTGCATTGGAAAACTGAAATAAGAAATAATTAAATGATGAATCATAGTTCAAACTGTTCAACTTTCAAATAAAATTATAAAAGTTAAAAGTTAAAACACTCTAATAAATTAATAACATACCTGGTATGAAAATGGTCCTACCATGAATAGCATCACCAAAGCCAAATGCTCCAGTACCATCTCAATACACTTCTATATCGAAATTGATTGCATTGTGAGTGTCATATTCAGTGTCATCCTCTGAATACAAGTGAGGAGCCCTTCCAACACCTCGTCATCAAAATCAAAATTGCATTTGTAGACAAATGCAGGACTCGAGAAGAGTGTTGCTGCATGAATGGGTCGATGAAGCATCCAGGTCCATCGACTATCAATCAAATCCCACAACATGTGCTTGTTGTTCCCAGGGGTACCCTTGCCCACATAATAATTATGGATGGTTTCTTTGGCCCTATCCATGCCCTCATACAAATAGCCCATTGCAGGCTAATCACCATCAACAAGTCTCAGAACCTTTAGCAAAGGTTCACTCACTGCACACACTTCCTCTACTCCTTCCCAGAAGGAGTCAGTGTACACCAACTTAGCAATGGTTCTCCCATCCTCTCTCCTACTGTATGCACAATCACACCACTCATCACAAACAAACATTTGCTTCAAGTCAAACTGACATTGAAGAAAACACTGAAGCGTAATGAAGGTGGTGGAAAAATGCATGATTGCAGGACGCTTCAACTCCCTGTTTTTGGTGTGCCTCCTCATCAAGCTGAGAACAAAAGCATGGTTGTATATGATTTTGGGGATGCTTCTAGCTTAATCAATCACCTCCTTGATGAAGGGAATTTTCCCCATATCCTCCAACATCAAATCAATACAATGAGCAATGCACGAAGTCCAAAATAAAGTGAAGTGCCTCTCCATAAGCATCTTACCAGCAGCCACATAATTAGCTGCATTATCTGTAATAATTTGCACAACATTGTGCACCCTGATATCCTGTATGAACCCCTCCATCAAGTCACATAAGAGTGCTGCACCTTTTACATATGCTAATGCATCTATTGATTTAATAAACATCGTGCCTCTAAGACAATGTACCAAGAAGTTGATAAGGGTTCTACCCTTACCATCTGTCCAACCATCAGACATGACTGTGCAACTAGTGGTCTCCCATGACTTCTTGAAATCCTCCAATCTAGAATTGATGTCCTTCTTTTTTACTTGAAGGATTGGCCCTCGCAACATCTCAAAGGTGGCATTTTATACCTTGGGCCAGGTTGTGCTCTAGGTCTTGTTCGTGCAACAAAAATGGGATGAGGACCTCCCCCTCCCAATAGGTGAATCAGTGGATCCCCTTCCACTACTCACATCGACATTGGTAGACATTGATACCCCTGAACCTCTTATTAAGCCAAAAGTTGCAAGCTCAACTCTGTTTGTTGCAATCTCATCCTTCTTTTTGTTCTTTTCATGGATTGAGTCATGTGCAGATCTCATGACCTCTGGGATCGTTGCAGTACATAGGTTAACACCGTGCCCAGGGAGTTTAGCTAGATGATACTTCAACCTGCTAATCCCTCCTGTCATGTAATGCACATATTAAGATTCTATATGCTAAGCTAGATTATCAACGTTCAATTCAATTTCACAACAATAGCATATACAGGATCACTGAAAGAAACAGTATCACAAGATCAGCATAGATTTACCCTGGGAAAACCCTAAAGGGAAAAACCCAGCAAGAAAAGCTTCCTCAATATAGATGTTCAAAAAGATAAAAGATAAAACCTCAGACTGGTCCTTCTCCTCCTTGCAGATAAAACTCTCTCTCTCTCTCATGCGCTACACAAGTGTGTGTCTGTGTGTTTCAAATGAGGAGCGCCTCTCTCTATTTATCTTCTTCCTCTCACTTAACTTTTCACTCAACTAAGTCGGCCCTACTAAACTTGACTGGGCCAACTTCTCTAGGAGAACTCAAAACAACTTAATATTATATTTAGGAGGGTGCTAATGACCCGACTTACAACGGAGGGTTTTCCTCATGACTCTCTATTGACCTAATACAATAATATCATCCTAATGGAGGAATAATAACATCTCGAAAGGTTCCATCAATAAAATACATTTAGAATATTCTTCGAAGTTACAATAATTCAACACTCCCCCTTAACGAGAAGGGTATTCTACAACAACAACAACAGCGGTAGGAGAAGGAGAGAGAGCATCTTCAACATCATCAGGGTGATACATCTATAAATCATTAGAAGCTTTTCATCATCTTTGACATATAGTCTTCATCTTCAATTTCAGCAGCAGCAACACTTTGATCGTTCGGTCAACAACATCATCATTAGCATTTTAGTCTTTTCAATCAACAACATCATCATCAACAATACTTTGACCTTTCGATCATCATCATCATTAGCAACAATACTTTGATCTTTCAATCAGCAACATCATCATCATCAGCAACAACCTGCAATCCACAATACGAAGACGAATGTCTACGGATCACTTTAGGACTTAAGTCCATGGATGATACAATCCAACCACATTCTCAAAGACCGAAGTCTCCGGATACTATTACGGGATAATCACTCCTTATCACTTTAGGACTTGAGTCCAAGGATGATGCAATCCTACCACATTCTCGAATACCGAAGTCTCTGGATACTATTACGGGATAATCACTCCTCACTTTAGGACTTAGGTCCAAGGATGATGCAATTCTACCACATTCTTGAAGACCGAAGTCTCCAAATACTATTACGGGATAATCACTCCCTATCATTTTAGGACTTACGTCCAAGGATGATGCAATCTTGCTTCCTTCTCGGAGACATAAGTCTATGGATCACTTTAGGACAAGTGTCCAGGGATGATACAATCCCACTTCTTTCTCGGAGACAGAAGTCTACGGATCACTTTAGGGCAAGTGTCCAGGGATGATACAATCCCATTGCAACATCACTACTCCCCCTTTCGGGGAAGGTCTTTTCGAACAACACCAAGCTTTTCTCGAAAGTATTCAAACTTTATTCGAGACAGAGGATTTGTCAACACATCAGCAACTTGTTCATCGGTACTCACATATTGGAGCTTTATGGCTCCCTTCTGTATCATATCTCGAATGTAGAAATACTGGATTTCTATGTGCTTCGATTTATCATGGAACACTGGGTTCTCTGTCATCTTTATACAACTTTGGTTATCACATAGAATCACTGTGGTATCCTACTCCAGGTTAAATAGACCTGACATCAGCTTCCGATGCCATATAGCTTCACAACTAGCAGAGCAAGATGCTATGTATTCTCCTTCAACCGTGTTAAGAGCAACACTGGACGGTTTCCTGCTAAACCATGAAATCATAGCAGACCCCAGACAATAACATCCACCTGATGTGCTTTTTATGTCTGAGACACTTCTAGCCCAATCTGCATCTGTATAGCCATACAACCTGTAGTCATGGTTTCCATCATAGTATAGACCAAAGTCTATTGTTCCTTTCATATATATCATCACATGTTTTGCAGCTACCAAGTGAACACGTCTAGGTTGAACTAGATATTGACTCAAGGTGTTCACAGCAAAACAAATGTCTGTATTGAGTCACATCCACTAATTCTGATGATTCATCAGCCAACAACTTCAGGTTGGTATCCATGGGTGTGGCCATAGCTTTACATTCCAACATATCAAATCTTTTTAAAATTTCTACTGCATACTTTCCCTGATTGAGAAAGATTCCTTCTGAATTCTGCCATACCTCCAGACCTAGAAAATAATGCATTAACCCAAGGTCTTTCATCTCAAATTCCTCAGTGAGCTTCTTCTTGCATTCTACAATCTGTTTCTCATTCCTTGTCAGAAATAGGTCATCCACATATAGTAATAGCATGACAGGTTCATCTTTTATAACCTTGAAGTAAAGGTTAGGTTCGGCTTTACTCTTGGTAAAGTCCAAGCTCATCAGGAAAATATCTATCCTTCCATACCAAGCTCTAGGAGCTTGCTTCAGGCCGTACGGGGCCTTCTTCAACTTGCATACATGAGTCTGGCTGTCTTCAACTTCAAATCCTTGTGGTTGTTCTATGTATACTTCTTCCTCAATCACACCATTTAGAAAGGCTATCTTTACATCCATATGGTGTAAGTTCCACTTCATCATGGATGCATGTGCCATGATCGCTCTAATCGAAGTATACCTTGCTATTGGTGCAAATGTTTCTTCATAATCAATTCCCTCTTTCTGAGAGAAACCTCTAGCCACAAATCTTGCCTTGTATTTCTCTATACTTCCATCAGCTGCATGTTTTATCTTGTAGATCCACTTGGAAGATACCACACTCTTGCCTTCTGGTTTGGGAACTATATCCAAAACATCATTCTTCATTATTGATTGGTATTCTTTCGTCATTGCTTCTACCCATTCTTTCGTTTGTACAGCTTCTTCATAGTTTGTAGTTTCTTGATCTACAAGATCACACATTAAAGCTACATAGTTGGAAAATGGCTTGGGCTTCTTGCTTATCCTTGTGGAGCCTTCTGGAGCTCCATATCTTTCTTCTTCTTTTATAATTTCTCTTACCCAAGCAGGCTTTCTCTTCCATGATATCTCCATCGTGGGAGGTTCTTGTGTTTTTGTCATATCATGATCTTCAGGTGTTTCATCTTCAGGGAGGAATGTAGCCTCTACATTTCTGGGAGGTGCATCTTCCTCGTATACTTCTTCATGTTGACATTTTCTGGATCTGTTGAGAGCTGCTTCTTCATCGAATGTTACATCTCTACTGATTTCCATGTGATGGAATCCAAGAATGTAAATTTTGAATGCCTTGAATACTTCACAGTATCCAACAAATATTCTCTTCTTTCTGGAAGGGTCCAACTTGGATCTTTTCTCTTTCGATATGTGAACATATACTGGACAACTGAATATCTTGAGGTGACTTACTTCAGGCTTCTTTCCCGTGAACATCTCCTTTGGAGTCTTGAATCCAAGGTCACTATGAGATATTCTATTTTGTACATAGACATCAATTCTTGCTACTTCTGTCCATAGATGCATTGGAAGATCTTGATCATATATCATTGTCTTCACTGCCTCCATGATGGTTATGTTTTTTCTTTCTGCAACACCATTTTGTTGAGGATTGTAGGGAGTAGTTAGTTCCCTCTTGATTCCAGCATCTTTACAGAAGGCTTCAAATTCTTTTGAAGTATATTCTCCACCATTGTCTGATAGGAGTGTCTTGATTCTTTTGAGTGAAAGGTTTTCTATCAAGGCTTTGAATTCCTTGAATTTTTCAAACACTTCGTTCTTTGCTTTCAAGAAGTATATCCATGTTTTTCTTGAATAGTCATCAATAAATGTAATATAGTATTCAAAACCACTCAAGGATGTGGAGGACATTTGACCACATACATCTGAATGAATTAATTCCAACGTACCTTTAGTTTTTGTTTCACTCTTTGGAAATGGATTCTTGATATTCTTTCCTTTTACACATCCTTTGCAAATGCCTTCATGGTTGATCTTCAAGTTTGGTAATCCTGTCACTACTTTGTTCACATGAGGTAGTGCTTTGCAATTTATGTGGGCAAGCCTCCTATGCCACAGTTCACTAGGGTTAGTGGTCTCATGAACAATGTTTGTTTCTAAATGTCCCTTGAGTTTATACAGGCCTCCTTCTTCTTCACCGATGACAACTGCATCTTCAATTGACTTTCCTTTGGGCCACATGAGTACTTATCCATCTATGAATGCAACTGTATATCCTTTCTTGTCTAATGCTGAGATAGAAAGTAAGTTCTTCTTTAGACCTGGTACGTATAAAACTTCCTTCATCTTCAGGGGGTTTCATGAATAAAGCTTGTAGCTTGATTCACCAATTCCTTTGATTGGATATTGATAGTCATCTCCTAGAGATACTTTCTGAGGAGAGTTCTTTTCTTCAAGTTTTGACAAAATTTTATTTTGTCCCATCATGTGCTTTAAAGCACCACTATCAATAAGCCATGTGTCTTCTCTAGGTGTTACAGACCCAGAGAGTGCAGAGAATAGTACATACTCTTTTGCATCTTCTTCTCTTGCTTGCTTTCTCCGAGGTCCTTCTTCTTCTTCTTCTTCACCCTCATCTTCAGCTAGATATGCATGATGTCTTTTGTTGTTGTTTCTCTTCTTGTATTCTTCTTTCTTCAAAGGACAATTTCTAGCAATGTGTCATGTCTTATCACAATTGAAACATTGAAAGTTGGAGTAGTCCCTCTTTGGGAAACTTTCTCTTGTTCTTTGGAACCTTCTGGGAGGTTGAGACTCCTTGTGGTTTCCATTTTTGAAGTTGGGTTGACTTCTTCTTCTCTTGGTATGGGTGGCTAGGGCTTGATCATCTTCCTCCAGTAGAGCTTCTCTATTGGCCACTCTAGCCTCCTCTTGAATACAATCTTCCCATACAATATCAAACTTCATGCTTTCCTTTTTGGCACACATAGTTTGGATGAACGAATCCCAGGGTCTAGTGATACCATTGAGAGTAGTCATAACCGACTCATCTTCATCAAGGGTGTCTCCAATGGCTTCTAGTTGTTCCTTGAACTGGGAGACCCTTGTGAAATAGTCCTGGATGGATTCTCCATGACTCATCTTGGTGCTCTTCAATTGATCTCTTAAATTCATCTTTCTGTTGATGTTTCTTCCTTCATACATCCTTTTTAGGGCATCATACATTTCTTTCGGAGTCTTCTTGGATGACACTTGAGGGATCAAGTGATCCTTGATAGAGTCAGCCATCATCCTTTGTGCCCTAATCAAATCCTTTTTGTGCTTCTCCTTAGCTTCAGCCTCATCAGGTTCTGCAACTTCTTTCTCGATATATTTGTCAAGATCATTCTCCTTGAGAATGAGGCCAATTCTATATTTCCATGTGTTAGACACTGAGAGGGGGGGTGAATCAGTGTAAAGCCAATTTTAAACCTTTTCTTAGCTTGTCACAGATAACTACCAATTCATCATTCTACCAATCTCATAATCATTTCATAAAAATATGATAAGCATTTAAATCATCAAGAACCATAACACAGAAGAACACCACACCATATGAATTTGTAATCTTTTTATATTAGCTTTGGTTCGGCTACAACCGTTAGGCAAAATCAGCACCTACTGATACATAGAGAACCTACTCTTCATCCAGGACCCTGCCTGGTTTTCTTAGACCCTGCTAAGAAGGGTTTGAGGTATCCTAACCTCAAAAGCAAGACAAGCTTGCATTTACAATTAAAGCTTACTGTTACATCAACTCATCAATCACTTGTCTCTTTAATCTGCGGTCAACTGTCTCAGCTCATGCTCATCTGCTCATCATCGACGCTGCTAGTCAACTCTGCTCTGCTGTAACACTGCTCATCAGTCATCTTGTTCATTTGCTCACTGCAGCTCATCATAGGTCTGCTCATCAATCATGTCAGGAATCCTGCTGGTTACTGTCAAGTCATCATACAACAGCTCATCATCATCATCAATAGATAGGCATCACAGCATAAGGCCAGGATCTTCCATCCATGCATCATTCAGATGATTAGCAGGTAGATCAACATCATAGATCTGTCCATCATGTCATCACTCATCATCATGGCTTATATCATGGAATGTTTCATTGCTTCTTCAAACATGTCAGTGTAAATTTTGTCAACCTGATCACTCCACTGTCAAAGGCTCAAGGATGGAACTAGTATGCCACTGTCATCAACCTGTCAATCTGTTGCCAAGTCCATCCTCTAATCACAGTTGATTAATCACTGTCATGCCCACACTGTACTAATTGTCATATCAACTTTTTGTGACTATTGAGTCATCACTATGTATCACTGTCAAGTTATCATGGCAATGGTATAAGGTGGCAATCATTGAGGATCATTATCACATCACTGTCTTCATGGTATGCAACCTCAACAAGCACTGTCATATCAAACACTATCATACCAAATACTGTCCACTTCAATGTGTCATTGTCATCAAGCATACATCATAGTTTTCATCATACTTAACACTATGCAAACTTTACTCTACTATCTTCATCAACATCATGGCACTCAAAGTGAGGTCAATATTTGACTGTCAAAACGTCACCGTGACTGTCACTATTTCAAGCATGTCACTGTGAACATAAGCAGTCATTACTGCTCATCGAAATACATCATTGTCACTGTGTTGTACATCATCAAGGTATACAACATCGCAGGCATTATCATCATTGAGTATTGTTGCCGCCTAATTCGCACCTCGGGTAACGTGGCAGAAATCTTCAAGCCACTGGGTGCGACCTTGGGGGCAAGCTCGAGCCAAGTGCTGTCACTTGAT
>LPNX011196896.1:94677-107567 GCA_001517045.1 Pseudotsuga menziesii
TGCCTTCTTTATGTCACTGTAAGTGCATGCCAAAACTTAGGGTTGTGTAGATATCTCACACTTGGACTGTGTATTTGCATTCGTGACTGTTTAACCCCAAGCAAAAATACTGTTGACTGTGGATGTTTGTGCTGCAGATATACTCCACAGATTTGGAATCAACCTCAGATCTTGATTGTTCATGCAAAAGAGAAGCTCAGAACATCTTCAAACAACAACCATCTGTGGAATATTCAGATCTCTTCTGGTGTAATATGAGGACTGTTTATGAGCCGAGAAATGCCCTAATAATGGACTGTCATCTCTTCAAAAATATCGGACTATTTGTATGATAATATTAAAAAAAAGGGGGCCCCAACACTGCTTGATTGCTGCTGCAAAGACACCAAAAATTCAATTTACTGCTGCTGCTCCTCCATCCGAGCTTTTCTTAAAGATACTGTTGCTATTTCTCCTTCACGAAATTCCTCAGACCATAGTCAACGAGCATGATCTTCCTTATGTTGCTACTGTCCCGAAGTTTAGAGGACAGAGATAAAAAGAAACTCAGACTTAAGAATATCAGACTTAAAAAAAAACATGTCTGCTGCTATGTTGCTGCTTCTCTTCACTCGAAAATCAGAGATCTATGCTACTCAACCAAATTCCATTGCCTGAGTGTTTGTAAGACATCAAAACCTTCCTGCTGCCACTAAATTACAAGACTGTTGCTACCAAATTACATGTTTGCTGCCACCTCAGTTGACTGTTTATAACCTGCGGCTGCCTCAGTTGAGCATACCCGAAATTCAGAGCTAATAACCAGCACACGAATTGCTCCTGCTGTTCTGCGGCTCCCTTAGACAAAAATCTGCCTCAGTCTCGAAAATTCAGAGCATTCCACCGAAAATTTCCACACAAAAATGAAGATTTGTGATGGTATTTATACTAAATCTCCTCCATATTTTACTGAGCCGACTTGTATTTAATTTTTATTTTTAATGGGGCCGACATACTATAAAAAATATTTTATTTCTGGGCCGACTTCACAAAGATATAACTTTACATTAACTTGGAGCCGACCTGTCTTCAAGGCATTTTCAGGGTTTCTTCATCAAGGCATCTTCAAGGGCTTTTTCCAACAACCCATTGATTCTATCAATACAAGGGCTTCCACTTCAAGCCAAGGGCATCCACCACATGCCAGAGACCATAGAAGGTCATCACCATCATAATACATGCAAGGGTTCCATGACCTTTTCAAGGGCATCATGGTCTTCATCAGGGATTCCAAGCATCATCAAGTAGGTCTTCAACATCTTCAGCAAAGTGGTGGCATCAAAATCCAAGCATGTGGGTACAGCCTTACAGGGACCTTGTCAACTGGGTACAAGGTGCTTCAAGGCACAAACCCACTCTGTAAGGGATCAAGGCACTGCAGGCGGGACTTGGTGGCATCAATGAGATCCCGTGGGGCCACTGCAAGTCCATGTTGGCATCAATGACAATTTTGTTAACACCATGCTCGATAATTCTCTATGCCTTCTAGTTTGTCCTCAAGCTTGGTGCTTGGGGCCATATTCTCAAGAGATTACAAAAAATTGAAATTCTTGAAAATGAGAAACCGATCTTACCAAGAGAAGCGCTTGATTGAGGCAAGTCGACTGGTGTGCTTGGTTTCTGGAGATCTCAAGTCTTCACCTTTCAAAACTGCCTTGCGAGATTCTGCAGTGCAGTTTTCTGGTTTTCTGGATTTCTGCAGTTTTCTAGTCCAGTGTCAAACTAGGGTTTGACTTTGCTGGAGATCTACCACTCAAAATTTCAATCTCAGGCTCAGTGGATGCGCTCCAGGAGGGCACAACTTTCTATGCAGTCAGATCTTCAAAAATCCAATTTTCTCTGAAACCCTAATTTTTTGTTGGAGAGGGGGAGAGGGATTTTTCACCTTGTGAAAGTTGTCCTATTCAGGTTAGCTCTGATACCATGTTAAGATTCTCTATGCTAAGCTAGATCATCAGCATTCAATTCAATTTCACAACAATAGCATATACAGGATCACTCAAAGAAACAGTATCACAAGATCAACACAGATTTACTATGGGAAAACCCTAAAGGATAAAACCAAGCAAGAAAAGCTTCCTCAATATAGATGTTCAAAGGATAAAAGATAAAACCTTAGACTGGTCCTTCTCCTCCTTGCAGATAAAACTCTCTCTCTCATGCGCTACACAAGTGTGTGTCTGTGTGTTTCAAATGAGGAGCGCCTCTCTCTATCTATATTCTTCCTCTCACTTAACTTTTCACTCAACTAAGTCGGCCCTACTAAACTTGACTAAGCCGACTTCTCTAGGAGGACTCAAAACAACTTAATATTATATTTAGGAGGGTGCTAATGACCCAACTTACAACAGAGGGTCTTCCTCATGACTCTCTATTGACCTAATACAATAATATCATCCTGACAGAGGAATAATAACATCTCCGAAAAGTTCCATCAATAAAATACATTTAGAATATTCTTCGAAGTTACAATAATTCAACAGCCCACACAATTTACATTTCAAATTCTGCGTGTTTGTCCCATCCTCTGGTTCACCATACTACCAGAAAGGGTCCAACGACTTTGGAATTTTTTCAAAGAGAATGACAACCTCAACTTTCAAGAGTCAAAATGCAAGCCTAGGGCACAAAAAACACAAAAAATACATTAAACCCTTTTGAAAAAATAGCAGCAGTTTGGTCTAAAAATTAGACCTCTAAATTTATATTTTTCGCCATGAAAAATGAGAACAAGATGGTGGCTAAAAACCTAAGAAAACAAGCATGTTGTTCCATTGAAAAAATCCCCTACATTGTGACTGTTTTTCATATATATGGGCACGGAAATCATTGTCAAAATGAGAAGAAAAAAAATAAATCTATGCAAAGAAAAATGCAAGAAAAAATGCAAGCAAACATGCAAACAATCCATGGAAAAGATAGAAATAACAATGGGATACAATGTACATACTTGTGAGAGGAAGATTGACTTGGTTGGTTGGAATCTTGAACCCTTGCTCCACAAAAATCCTTGATGGTGATGTAAAATGGTGTTTCGATGCCTCCACAATGGTTGTTGGTCTCCTCTTACCCTTCTCCCTCCTTCTCCAACAAGAAAATGCAAGTGAAATGAAAAACTAAACTTTACCTCTATGTCGTGGATCCCTCAACCTGGGTGATTTTTTCCATTGTGACTCGAAAAAATCGCGATTTTTTCTAAAAAATCTCTCTACATTCAATTTTTTAAAAATCGCGATTTTGCTGATTTTTTGCAAAAAATTGGCGATATTTACTTCACTGCTCGGAATTGACCAGGGAGTGATGAGGGAGCGCTTTTGGAGCAATGCTCCCCCATCACTCCTTGATTTCTCCCTAAAAAACCAAGGAGCAATTTTTTCCCCTAGGGAGCACACTCCCTAAAATCGCTCCCTTCTGGGAGCGATCAGGAATTGTGTTCCCAAGAGCAATTCCTAATGGCTCCTTCTGGAAGCGCGCTTCAAGAGCAAAGAGTTAGGGGAACAACGCTCCCCTGTAGCTCAGACCTAGGCATTGTTTAAATAATGTAACTTTGAAGAATATTCTACTTGTACTTTACATTATTATTATTCCTTCTTCGGGAGATGTCATTAATGTAAACGTCATGTAAAGTCATGAGGTAAATCCTCCATGTAGGTCGAGTCAATAGTACCCAAAAAAAATTGATATAAATATTATTTTGAGTTTTCCTAGGTAGGTTGGCCCTGTCAGTTTGATAGGTCGGCCCAGTTATGTTAAAAGGTCAGTTCAGCGATTAGTATAAATAGGGAGGCACCCTCCCTCATTTGTACACACACACTCACTCATGTATTGTGCAAGAGAGAGAAAGAGGAAGGACAAAGAAGGAGTGTCTTTGGTGTTTTGGCTCTTATGATAGGGTTTGATCTCTCTCTCTTATGAGACCTTGTTATTTAGGCATTATACTCTGGTAATCTATATTGAGGAAGTTTTGTTGGGTTTTTCTCTTTTGGGTTTCCTAGGATAAATTGTTGTGTACCTTGTGATTGTGTTTCTTCGAGAGATCCTCCTTATGTTGTTATTGTGAAAATGTATTAAATACTCATGAAGTTAGGACTTAAGGTGTAGCAGCATATAAAACTTAACAAGCATCCCCTAAGCATACTCTTTCAATTAAAGTTCTCGCTCATACCCTAGCCTATGACTTCTTCAATCTTGTACCACTCCTAAGATGCCAAATACAAGTGAATTGCAAAGCTAAAGCACAAAACAATTAAAGAAATTCTTCCCTACTTGATCCAATGGAACAAATTTGATCTTCTGATTGGACTAGATAAATTAACCTTACAATGCAAAAGAAGTTTCACAAGTTACCTCAAGAATAAGATCCACAAGCTATCACAAAGAAAGAAACCTCCAAGAGCCAAGATCCAAATATGAAAGATAATTTTATTCTTTGATATCAACAACAAGATACAATGAGGAGTGAGCTCTCATATATAGGAGAAAAGCTAAAGTTCCTTCTCAATAAAATAATATTAGATCTACCAAAACTCTAGATCCAACATAGGGACTCTCCAAGATATGGTAAAAAATGATAAACAAGTGAGATAATGCTCAAAACTTTGAAACAAAACAGGAAAGAGGGGGCACACCACCTAGTCAAGGTCAAGAATGAGTGAAAGGTTATTGTTACACCATTTTATGTATTCGAGATTTTTGCCCATATTTTTGTTTCAAAGATTAGGCTGAGATCCAGAATTCATGGTTTTCAAATATGATCAATGATGAGATGCCAGAAATTAATGCAATATTTTGCCTTGCGATGATGCCATGATTTGTATTCATGTGATGGCATTGTCATGCCTAAGGGATGACTTAGGGATTATCCATTGGATTGATGATTGTATTACACAATGTTTTCATGTTACTTACAATGATCGATTCAGATAAGTATGGCTAGTAGAGATGTTCCATAGGCTAATACTGAGTAGAGATTGTTTTTTAATGCACATATCATTATCTAATAACTCATGGTCTTTGCAGGGATTATAAGTCTCCTTTGGATCCATACTTGACCTTACCTCCATCTCCATACCACTCTACCTTGGTCTCGAAATCCCATTGGCTCAAGGATGATAGACTGACTCTTGACTTCCACCCTATGTTGCACTGGTCTCGGGGACGGGGGGACGCAGGGGACGTGGGGACGAGTTTCTAAGACGGCTAGAGCGCACCCCCAATTTTTCAGGGGACAGCAGGTTGGGGACGGCAATTATATAATATAAAATTTAAAAATAATATATATATATATATATATATATATATAATTAAAATTTAAAAATAAAAAGTATTTGCAGCATAATATTAAAATAGCTTTTATGAAATTTTATCATAAAATAATGAAACATTTAAACATCAAAACTTAAAAGTTAAAAGTCATACATGTTTGCAGCCTTTGATTGAGATAAATGAATCATATATTGTGTGCAGATGTTAACATAATGGATTGCAAATCAAGAAAAAAACCCTTGTTCCATGTCTGTAATATCCCCTTCTTAGTTTGTAGCAATTTCTGAGATAAACTGCTGGTATTCTTTGGAGAGATGTTTTGTCAAACACTTTACTGACAATGTCTTGGATACTGGTGTAACTGGTACTATAGGTGTTTAGTCTAATTTTGTTTGGTTTATTCTTCAAGTTGAGTTCATTTAACATATCGCAGGGTTTTTTTGCATACTCAGAATTATAAGGAAATTCCCATACTACTCACAAACAGCCATTTCTAATGTATACACTGTACAGTGAAATCATCAAGGAACAAACCATATATAACCAACACAACACTTTCGAGAAATCAGATTTAGCTACAAATCTTTGGCCTGTAAATAACAACAACTTACAAGTCTTTATGGAGCTGTAGCAGTCTCCCTTGTTGAATCTAGAGAGGAATAGATAATTACATGGAAATTGGCCCAACAGAAATATCACAGCATGGATTAGATCCTGTAGGTGTCAAATCTAATTTGCAGATCACTGTTTGCTGTAGCAGCTATATATATCACTCCCAAAATGAAGTAGAAAGTCAAATATGAAGAATAAGTTCATATATATATATATTCAGCAGTGAAGGAATGACTCCCCAAACCACACCAATCCAATCTGTGTCCTTCAATCTGATGCCATAACCCACTGAGTATTGACTCAGCTAGTACAGATAAATATGATCTCCAAATATCAGTCATCAATAAGAGATATCAGCGTCCTTCTTAGTTTTGGAGCAGCAATAATAAAGAATAAGTAATGATACCCAACATCCTCCCTTTGCTTGCATAGTTGTGGAGATGACAGTTCTTTCAACTCTATTTAATAACAATAATGGAATAGATGCAATTGCGCCCCTCAGGAAAGTATATTGTCTGCAAATATGTGGTGCGCCCCTCCCCTTGTATTACTAACTGCTGTATGTGTGAATGCGCCCTCCTGGTTACAGAGATCTGGAAATGACTGAGCTGTGGAATATCTCCCTAACTGGTGGGTCCCCTTCACCTATAGGTTTTACTTTTTTAAATTTTATGTTAGGTTTTAATTTGTAAATTTTAATATTTTAATTCTTTTTTTATAATTTTTAATTTTTTTTAATGTGCCAAAAAGGGGACGCGTGGGAGTCCCCGATTGGTCGAGGGACTTCGGGGAAGTCCCCGAAAAGTCCCCGATTTTTTGGGGTACATTTAGGGGACGGCAAAAAAGTCCCCGAGTCCCCAATGGAGTCCCCGGCCATTTGGGGACGTTTCCGAGGAGTTCCCAAGTCCCCGGAACTCCGGAACGTAGGGAACGGGTGAAATTTTAGGGGGGACGAGTCCCCGTGCAACATAGCTTCCACCTCTATGTCCCTTTCACCATGAATTCCTCCCTGTCTTCCCTGGTGTCTCGGGCCTACTTGCGTTGTAATGAATCTTGCGATGGTTAAGGAGGTTCGATGGTAAAACCCTGGGGCTTGTTATCACGAATCTTGTAGTTGCCCTGTAAGGTGATCCTATTCAGGACGACAGAGGAAAGGCAACTAAATTCACGACCTACGATTTCTAAGACCTCTGAAAGAACTCAGATGTCACGCCAGTCAAGGATATCAACACTTCGGAATCAGTGAAAATACTAAGCCCAGGGGACGTCCCTATGACCAAGATAGCCCTAAAATAAGAAAAATGAGTAGATGACCCAAGGAAACTTGGTGGAATCTCTTAGTGGGATAGTTAATTAGAGTTTAAAACAATTACTAAGAGATTTCGAGCATCCAAGTGAAAAGCCCCAATTTTACCCTAGGGTTTTAAGCTAAAAAAAGAGATCTAGGGAAAAACAGTGAAATTAAACGAAATTCGATACTCAAATTGATTGTTAGATGTAATATTACGCAAATGAAAGAGAAACCCGCAATACCCAGTCCGCGGTTTCTGAAATACCCACTCCCCCCAAGGAGGGTGTCCTCCCCTAAGAAGCAAACCAATGCTTAAGATGGGCAAATGGAGTCCGATGATGATAAAAATTAATACTTAGGGTTTTTATGTTTATTCCAAAGTTGGTTTTAAGTTTTATATCCCGCCGCAAACTAGAACCTACAGATCTAAGAAATGAGGGTTTGATGAAAAGAAAATGCAACCCCAATTAGATACTGAGAAAAATGATAGATCTTACCTGGGAGAAACGTACCTGATGTTTCTGAGGATGAATGTCGAGGTAATGAAGATTATTTCCACATAGATCAAGTGAAGGAATGATGAAAATCCAGCTTTGTTGAAAACGCCCAAGGAAGCCAAATGCGCCCTCTCTCTTGCCAAGGCAAGTAAATAACAATGAGAACGGCAAGAAAAATGGACAAATGTTGATGAGAAGTAAACAAATGAGAGAGTAAGAAATCAAAAGATAGAAATACTCCCTATATCCATCAACCCAGAAAGCAGAGCAAGGTGGATGTCTCCCACAGGTGCACCCCTCTCCAAATCGACTTCCCTGTCAAACAAATGGATCCATAAAAAATATGCCACAGGTTCACCAATGATCTCCAATGCAAGCGAGAAATAATGTTATTCAATCACAAAGAACACTATTCAATCATCCACAAAAGACGAGATCCCAGAACGATTTTCCCTATTATTCTTCAAGAGCCAATGGTGCCAAATTTCCCGATGGAATACAATGAGGGGGGGTCTCTCCTTTATATAGCTTTGAGAGACGCAAACCCTATCTTACTTTTTCATCCACCGGTTGAGATTATAACATCATCAATGGTGGAGATTACTTTTACATGGATCAAGATGACTTAGTCAAGAGGGGGGCGAATTACCTCATAAAGCCCATTTTTACAACATGATAATCATTATTTTTGCAAGTTTGACACTTAGGAGACATGGGGGGGTCAGCAGGGAGTCCCCCCATACATATTTCTAAAGATACAAATTGAGAGCCCAAAAAATAATCCGGAACATCAAACTGGATGAAACTAGTGTAGATATGTCCGAAGAGCCATAATAAATCATCTAGAAGCATTCCCTTGCCATTTCCTTGACCACACAAGCCGAATCGATTTTCTCTGTGATTTTCCTAGTTCATTTTTTAATGGTACAACCTCTGAAAAAATAATAAAAATCATCATAACTTCATTTAGGATCAGAACTGGGGAAAATTGACTGCACTGGATGATTTGGAGACATAGAAGAATGGTATAAATGACTACTCATACCCCTTGGTACACTGCAATGCTCTAGGAGAATCAAACATACTGCCATCTGCAATAGAATTTGATCATTTGGCCAATTATAGTGATAATAATCACTTTTCAAGAGAACCGAGGCCAAACTCTCAAAACTGAAACCACAGTATTGGTTCTGGGCATGTCTGAAACAAATATAGACCATGTTGTTTTTTTTAGTCATTGCCTTGGGAATTGTGCTTGACTTGGTCAACTGGGCTTGTTGCCACCTAATTCGCACCTCGAGTAACGTGGCAGAAATCTTCAAGCCACTGGGTGCGACCTTGGGGGCAAGCTCGAACCAAGTGCTATCACCTGATACTCAGCTCCTCCGTCTAGGCCAACTCCTAGCGAAGCCAAGGGGGGTGGACCCTAATGAAAAGTAAAATCTAGGGGTTTTACTGTACAAGAGAAATAATTAATTCTAGGAGTTTTAATATGGAATGGATGGAATTAAAAAATTACCAATTACTGCCAACAAGATTAACCTTAGCAACACTTTAACTCAAATTACATACACAAAATTCAATGACACATTGCGAGATTAACTTATGTAAAAAGAGCAAAATAGACCAGTGCCGAAATGAAAAGAGTGCTTGCAAATGTGGGTTGCTAGTGTAGTCTCAGTGAAAGTATTGCAGTGGTTAATCTTGTTGGCAGTAATTAGTAATTTTTTAATTCCATCCATTCCATATTAAAACTCCTAGAATTAATTATTTCTCTTGTAGAGTAAAAACCCTAGATTTTACTTTTCATTAGGGTCCACCCCCCTTGGCTTCGCTAGGAGTTGGCCTAGATGGAAGAGCTGAGAATCAGGTTACAGCACTTGGCTCGAGCTTGCTCCCAAGGTCGCACCCAGTGGCTTGAAGATTTCTACCACGTTACCCGAGGTGCGAATTAGGCGACAACATTTTGGCGTCGTTGCCGGGGATAAATCTTTCTATTTCCAAAATATGACTTTTTGAGTTTTCATTCTTGTTTTCGCTTTGTTTGATGAATGTTGTAGTTTAATCAACTTACTCAAGTCATCTAGCGACTCCACTACCTTTAATTTTACCAAGGCGTTCTACAAGAAGAAACTCTGAAGGCTTGCTTCAGTTCATTCCTGAGCCTAAAAAGGTTTACCATAGGAGGAAAAGCAAGCTAGCTTCTCGTAAGATCCTTGACGATCTTTCATCTGAGTCAATCTTAGATATTCACTTTTTATTTGTTGATACTTCTCAATCAAATAATTCACATAGTACCATGAGTACTTTATTTAAACCTCTGGATTATTCTGCCGTAATTAGGCAGCCTCATAACATCCCAGATAAAGCCATTGAGAAGGTTCCATCTTTTTATGGAAACGATGCTATAACTGCTAAGTCTTGTTGCCCACCTATTTTGACTAGGTGGCAACTCCATGTACACGAAGTTGTACATAATTGTACCTTAGAAAAATTTGAGGATTTTTCACTTCTGCAAGGCTATTGCCCCTTTGTAAAACGAAATGTCCACTCCCCTGCGTGGGAAAATTAATGTAATTTTATGTGCTAGTGTGGGTCATATGATACGGATGCCACACCATGGAACGAGTTGTTAGGGAAGTCCCCTCATCGAGTGTTTTTCCCTTTCCAATTGACCTTGTTGTGTAAACGAGTTTAATCGGTTTGGTTTTCACTCAAAATCCTCCAAAGTGGTGACGGGCATTCTACCAGTCAATTCCATGAGGTGGCTAAGGCTTCAAAGAGTGATTCATGACCATGCTAGGCATCTGAATAGATTCGTGCGGAGTTTCGTTGTGTTGTTGTATTTTTAATTATTTTTTCTAGTTAATTAATTTCACCCCTTGGTGATTAATTAACTCAGTCGTTGATGTAATAATATAATTGCTCAAGCATGGCTATGAATGCAAAGTTAATTGCTATGAAACCCCCTAAGCCACTGCTTCGAGTCCCATGTCATTCTGATGAGTGGTTGAGGAGATAGACCATTTTTGTCTAAGCAAGGTCTATTTTTCCTAGGGAATTAATTAAATTCCCTAAGTCAAAATTCACATTTTTTGATTTTGAAGTAAAAAATCAAGAAATGTCATGGTAAGATGGTTTGGGGATTCCTAAGCCTAGGAAAACTTATTCCAAAGTTTTTCACCCCCTCATGGCCTAGATATTAATTTTTCAAGTTATTTTTAATTTTTCCTAAGTCAATTTTAGGAAAATTTAAAAATTAAATTGAAAATAATTAAATCTAAGGTGAGTTTTTATTTTAGCCTAAGTCTAAGGTTAAAATTATATTTTTAAAAGGCAAAGGCTAAAGCCTAGTTCTAAAGTCAAAGGCATGTAAAAACCTACCATTACCAAATGAGGGCGCTAGTGGAAAAACCTCACTAAAGGAGGCGCTAGCACTTATGTGGAGGGTTTCTAAATTAGAAGGGGTGCTATCCATATAGTGAAACCCCATATTTGGAGGCGCTAGCACATAATAGAAGAGCGCTACTACATTGGAGCGCCACCATTTTTAGAGGAGACGTCATCATTTTATGGAAGCACTATATTATATAGTGGAGCGCTTATGTTAAGAGAGGCGTCATTTAAATGAGGTGGGCGCTACTACAGGTGGAGGCGCATGCTAATTTGGAGGAGGCTGCCATATAATGAAGGGACCCACGTCAAAATAGAGGAGGCGCCAAACTAAATGGAGATGCACGCTAACTATGGAGGCACTGTCATAAAAGGGACCCACGCTATTTTGGAGGTAGGGCGCTAAGTATAGAGGGCGCTACCATGCTTTTAGAGAGGCGCCAAGATAGAAGGAGCGCTACCACTTAGATGGCCGCCAGCTAGTTTGGGCCCACGTTTTACATGCTAAAGGAGAGCGCCATACTTGGAGGATTCCGCCATATTTAGAGGAGGGCGCCCACCTTGGGGCCCATGATTTTTCCATCTACCTAAAAGCAAGATCTATGGTGGATTTTAAATCAAAAACCTAGATCTAAAGGTGAATGTTACTTGGACATGGATTAAGCTTATGGCCTTTGATTAAGAATTAATCTAAAGGTGGAGATTAATGGAGAAGAATAGAAAGCCAAATACCTAGATCTAGTGGGTGAGATTAAACCCTAGATCTAGATCTAATCTCAACCATTTATCTTCAAGAGATTGGGGATTGCCTCAACTATATAATGAGGGCCTCACTCCCTCATTATTCATGATCTCTCATGCTATTGTTATGCTGCCGGAAATTTCTTGCTCTCATATTCTCTTGCTATACTTTGTATTGAAGATTTGCCCAAGTTGGGCCATTAAATAAAAATTTCTTTGGAGGGATACTATGCTGCAAGCTCTTTCATGATCCGAATCTTTGTAAGGTAACCTTGTATTTGTCTTGTTTGCATTTATTATATTTTTCTAGTTAGCTCTCCACAAAGTGTTTTGTGGAGAGATTAAAGAATAAAAGTGTTTTTATTCTTTCTTATGAATGATTTGACATTTCTTACAAAGTATTTTGCAGGAACGGTTAGGTATTCATCACTAGGATCATAAATTTTGCAGGCATAAGATTTATTTGCAGGTTGTCCAAGCAAGGAGATCTCTCCAAATATCATTCCGGCAAAGTTTTAAATTCGGCCATCTACTTTCAACCTTCCTAAAGAGGGGTTTATTTCACTGTATAGTGAATGTAACCTTTGTTTTAGGGCCCTAACCTCTTATATATTAGTTAGGGCTTACATTTCCATTGTTTAAACACTGTTTAGCTAAGTTTCTTCGATATTTATCCTCCGATTCTTACAGTTATTTTGGATATTGCATTTGTATAATTTCCAGCCTATATTTATCTACACTTTGAGCTTAATCGTGGTATCCCTCGTCTGAGATCAAGCAATTGTGATCAGAACGCGAAGCGCTCAAAGTTGTAATAAATATTTGTCTGTCATTCAGTCTGCATAATAGTTTCCAGCCCTTTAAATCGCTCATTTCTGCAATATTTTTCACTCATATTTTTATGTAAATTTGTAAATCTTGTACTAATATTTTAACAACAGTTTTTTAGTGTTTTTTATATGATTTCCAGCGAAGAATAGCTCGCTGGTTTATGACAGGTTATGCACATTTTGAAGGAGATTTGATGCCCGAATAGGCCCAAGATCTCTTCA
>LPNX011196920.1:0-13329 GCA_001517045.1 Pseudotsuga menziesii
ATGAGTATAATCTTGAATGCTTTGTCCTTTAGCTTGTCTAAACATTTGCCAATTCATTATTAATTGCTGCATATGACCTAAAGGATAAAATTGCTTCCTTAATAATTCAATGAATTCATTCCAATCTGAAATAATTTTACCATTCTTTCGAAGATCTTGCTGAATCTTTTTCTCCCACCAAGTAAGAGCCATTCCACTCATTCTCAAAGTGGCCAATTGGATTCTGGAAGGGTCATCATTAATGCCCTGCACCCTGCAATACACTTCAAGCTGCTTGATCCAATTGTCTAATTTTTCAGCATCTACATCTCCATTATAAATAGGTAATTCAAACTTTACATCCAATTTGAAATAAGGCATATTAGGACTTTCATTATGAGAAGTATGAGAAGAAGAAAAATTCTGTTTAGTATCAGGAGGATCACCATCACCTCCTACTCCTTTACCCTTTTCTTCCTGCTTCACTTCTGCATCTCTGGATGAAGATCCTTCTTCTTTCTTCTTCCTTTCTTCTCTCTCTTCGAGTAGAAGTTCCATCATGGCTTTCATGCTCATAAAAGCCTCCAGAAACTCAGTTTTAGAAATGACAAGTTTTTCCCGTTCGGTATGTCCTTCTTCTTCCCCTCATGGAGAAGACATGGTTCTTGAGAATGTCCTCCTGGAGCCAATCTCAGGATCTCCTTCCACTAATTCTCCTTCACCAACCTTTAACCTCGACCTGGTAAGCATTCACAAACTTGCACAACAGTCAACCAGCTCTGATACCAAATATGATCCGTAGGACCTCAACTTTAGTGCATTAAAAGTTTGTTGTAGAAGAATATGTGCAACAGGTTAATTAATGGAACAGCAGTAACAGAAAATTAAATGCTCAGGACAGGAACGAAAAACAAGACTGATAAACAAATGTCAAGCAGAAAACATAGAACCAGAGTCACCAACAAAAATTGATAACGGAGTTCACCCCCTCCATTGGGCTACGTCTCCGGGTCCCTCTCCAATGGGAACCGATCCAATTAATTCTTTTAAAAATGGTACAAATGGTTCTGGACTCTGCAAATCAGTTCAGCAGTATGGGAAAAAGTCTCCAAGACCTCTTCTCTGGAATAATACAAATTGGATTTCGAAGCAAAGGGAAGCCAAATAGAACAGAGAAGACAGATCGACTCTTGACAATCACATAAACTAGGTATCAACAGCAAAGTATTTAAGACCTCCTCTATGAAAGTTACAAACTGGACTTCAACAATCAAAGAAGCCAAGTAACAACTAGGGATGGTCGACTTCAAAAACATGTGGATCCTTTTTTTCAGCAAAACTTGCCTAGCTTCTATAACTCAGAAAAACCCCATTCTCTGTGCTTCTTCACAAACTCTCCTTTATACTCTTCTTTGCCGTTACAATGGGAAAAACGCTCAAGAATGCGACTGTTCCCCTCCTTCTTCCAACTGCCCTTGACTGTTCATCTCCCTATCAACGCGGCATCATACGGCATCAAGATCCTACAAAAACCGTTTCTGAAGCATCCCCACGCGACCGCTTGCAGGGTTTAAGTCGGAAGGTTGAAGTCATCTGCTCGTCCGCCATTGCGAAAGAGGATAAGAAACAGTTCCGACGAATTCTATTTCAATCGGCTATCGGCTGGTTTTCAAGTCGAAACTCTTAGTTACTTTGGCTTCCACCGTTGTGGATGGCACACCACTTCTTCTTCCGATCCCGTCGAGTGATTTCACCGATCTTTTAAGTTTTGGGGCTTCCACCGTTGCGACTGCGGAAGCATTCCGACTTCCGATCCGCCTGAACGTCTGTTAGGCTTCTGCCATTGCGGCTGCGGAAGCGTTCCGACTTCCGATCCGCCTAAACGTCTGTTAGGCTTCCGCCATTGCGGAAGAGGAAAGGCTTCCAATCCCCACTATTGCGGAAGGGGAAAAGCTTGGAAGCTTCCGCCGTTGCGGAAGGGAAATGCTTCTGACCTCTGATCTACGGAAGGAGAAAAGCTTGGAATCTTCCGCCCTTGCAGAAGGGAAATGATTCCGACCTCCGATCTGCGGAAGGAGAAAAGCTTCCGACTTCCGATCTGTGTATTTCGTTTTGCCGTCCGATTTCTTCAAACGTCGTTTCTATGAACCATGTACCATATTGGATCTTTCAGAGGAATAATCCGTCGGATCATAAAAGGTCCCAACATATAGTTTATTAGGGATATGTATTTTCAGCCTCTAAACTTTTCTTTTGGTTTCTCTCACTAACCCTCTGCAACTCTCATTTTATTTCATTACTCCTTATGTTTTTCCTTGTTGAAAAAGTGCTTAATCATCTTGAAATTTTTTATTCCAATAGGAAATAAGAGTTAATATTTCAGATCTGATTTAGATAAGGGATATTACAGATTTATTAATTACAAGGAGTCAAAGGATGATGATCCCCACCTTGATTAAAAAAATTTATTTTGTACCAACTAGGAAAGTAAAAACAGTGAAAAAATTGGTTACGTATATGATTCTTCAACGTGATACTTATGGTCTAATACCTCACGAATCTGAATGAATATCCAACTAAAAAAGTACCAAATCCAGATAATGAATACAAAGTCTGCAAATATCATTGGCAACAAATGAACCAAATAACCTGTAGGTTTTCATTAATTTTATACCAAAACTAATGAAACCAAACTCTAATGAGAAGTGAATTAGTTATTTGTACAACACATCCTAGATCTTGAAAACAATTAACAATCCAATATGCAAAGTGAAAAGGAAAAGGAATCAAATATCCTCTACATAGTCCAAATACCACCACTATAAAGTCTAAAAACTAATTCTAAAATTTTCTATAAGTGAACAAATATTTTCACAAAACTATGATAAACAATGACACATAAAGAATTTGTTTATAATATAGCTAACAAAAAAAACTATTGAGCATCATCCTAATCCAATATCTTGTAATAAAAAATCATGTTTATAAAGAAACATGAATTGTTTAACCAGGAATGAATAATAACCTCATAGGAATTGAATGACAAGTGAAAAAGATGAACTACTAGCACTACCTCAAATATTGACAATATATACAATATCTACGACATCCTTAGTGTCCTCAAGATCCTAAAAATTACCTAGTGTTAAACTATCTTAGAATATCCTATGAAGTTAAAGCAAATGAATCCAACAACTTGATGTTGGTGATCCATGTTGAAAGCATTGAATCCTCAATCCATATGATTTTGAATAAAATATAATTCACAAAATATTGATACCCTAAACCAACTTTTAATCTTGAAGTCTAAAAAATCATGTCTAACCTTTCTCTTAGATGATAGGTGATAAGTCGTGAGACCTGTGTATCGGTATTGGCAATTTACCCTCTCTAAAAAATGAAAATACTAACCAAAAATTATATATGCAGAGTCTAAATACTCAATATTCAACTCAAAAAAGAACCTCAATATGGACTTGATCATTCCTCAAATAATCAATTCCTAACTAAAAACATTATTTCCCATCGACTATAGAAGCATCTCCTATGAAACATGTATGTACATACCAATGCATGAACTTGATGATAATATTTTTCCAATAACTTGTATTCCAAATTCCATCACCAAGTATGTAATCATCCAAAATGTACATGTTTTTTATGAACCCTCTTTCATTATTGACACATTTCTAAAAGGTGGTATTATCTTACCAAAATTATGTATGGATTAAGATCAAAATAATTTAACTTCATATGGGGAAGTTGCTGGTAGTGCCAACACTATGCAAGTGCTCATCAAATTATTCATAATCAACCTTAGCATCAACATCTCAATCCTCAAGTTCTTTCTCCATACACCTATCTGTAACTCCAACATCAATTATGTGCATATTAAAATGGATCGTATATAATTTTTCATCTATTTCAATACATTTTGGATGGAAAAATTGGAGCTATTTTTTGTAGGGCCTATTTAAGTGATTTAGTGTCTAGAAACTTCCAAATTGTATTTGAGGAATTTAAACCATTTTTTGGGGTCAAAATTTTATGAACCAATTTATGGCCTTTCAATGCTATTATACACATTGATATCTTTCAATAATGTGAAGGTCACCTCAATTATAATTCATGAGAGGAAGTTATGCCTCTCACACGTAGACATATCCTATTGACCACCATGATATATAGTGGATTCCAATTCACATTCCATTACTTACACATGTGGAGTGATTCATGTTTGTAATTTCAATAATTCTAGAGGGTCCAAAACCATGACCTTAATTGGCATTTCAGGTAGGAAACCCCTTAAACCCCAACCCTAGATGGCTATCAACCCATGTTAAATACTTGAACATTGGTGTTAGAATGGGTTCCATTATTATTGTATTGTTTATTTTTTCATAGTAGAGTAGAGAATTTGGGAGTGGAATGCTAAATTAAAAAGGGAGAGTAGAATATCATGTAGTATCCATACATGCCATAGTGTCCATGTAAACTCCAAAGTTAGTGTACTTTCTTGTATTGCATTTAATAATTGGAAAGAAAAGAAATGGCATGGGTCTCACCTTCTAGTTTGTTTTTTCTCTTATTGAGTTTTCCCATGGTACTTCTTGTGTAGATGGTGTGTTATTTTCTTAACTTATTTCACTTCAATTTTAATTTAATTCAATATTTTGTGCACAAATATAGTCATATTAAATCTAAAATTAAATTAAAATACTGCATAATATGATATTAAATAATTTTGTAAGATATTTTATGATGAGATGTACTTGTGATATCCATGTAATTTTATTTCATATATGAGCAAAGTTTCTTTATATTTTTTGTGGGAAGTTGCAAGATCAAAAAATTGGTGTGATAAATAAGCCATAGAACCTATCCATGGAGGATGAGTACAATGAAGTCCATAGAATGTCTTAGAGGAGAGATTTTCATAGCTAGAAGCTATAGTAATTGGCATCTGTCACAACATAGTCATCTTCATAGTAGTTCAAGAGAACATGTTTGGACCTTTTGGGGAATTTGGTAATACTAAATAAAAAATTGGCTAAGATGGAAAATCTATAGATAACAAAGACTAAGAAAAAGGAGCTATAGAAAGAGTATGAGAAAGAAATACCAAGTTCCAATGGCATAAATTATTCTCTATATTTATTTAAAGTGGAAGAAAAAGTTGGCATCAAAACCTACTAAGGTGATATTGATATTATTAAATAGCATCAATGGATACAATAGTTATAAGTTTATGTCAATGTTCATAACATAGTAGACAAGAAAAATATTTAATCGATTGCTGCTCAACATCGGCATGATTCCAGAGTGTCAAAACATGACGCTAGAGGAGAACCTAATGAACTTTTTCGCAAGATCATTCCGTCTATATTTTCATGTCTGGAGCAATGTGCATGTTATGTCCATATCTTGTTTCGTCATTTTCACTACCATTTGACCCCTTCGATATACTTTCCAAGTTTCATACCATGCATCATCATGTCGTTGTCAAGTATGGGATATTTTTTGTCCTTCTCGATGCATGTCATCATGTAAGGATTTGTACACCATTGTGTTCATATCATTGTGTTGATTTTCCTCATATTTCATTTGGACAAAACCATCATCTTTTGACCTTTTGGTTGGCTATCAAACTCACCGCAAGTAAAGGCCTATTGTGTCATATGAGTTATAGTGGCCAAATTCACATCATTTGATTAATTATCCGATCTTGTCATTTCTTCGGTGAATTAATACTTCTAGTTCTATAAAGTTGAAAAATATTCCCTCATGAGTCTCATAGCAAAAATAAGAAAATGACCTCCAATTTTTATAGTAAAAAAACAAATTCCCCTTTTGAAGGTTAAATTGATTAATTCCCCATTTAAAAAAAATACTCCTCTCTTTTTCTATCCATCTTTCTCCTGTTGAAGTTTTAATTCTTATGTACAAATTCCCTTTCCCCTTCTTATTATGTCCCTGATGGGGGACACATAGTAATCATAGAGATAGATTAGTTTTCCTTGGCGTAGTTGATTTTTTTTTAATTTGCAATGTTTTTACAAAGTTTGTATTATGACATATTAAATCAAATTTTAAAAATGTATTTATCTAAAGGTTGTTGATTCTTTCCTTGGGGATCCCTTCCAAGGCATAAGCAACGATGATGTGCTTCTGTTAGTGAGAATTTAATATTCCTAGTAAGTTCAGCTTATAATTTAATAGGCTTGGTAAGTTCAATGGGTTTTATAATATTTTTTCTCCACGCATCTTACTATTATTCCTTTTTTATAAAGGGCTCAACTCATAATAGATATTCTCAACCACTCGGTTGTATTTGATTGCTCACCCATAGGTTATGGTTCCATCCATTTTCCTAGTATGCTTCACCAGATGAATCAAAACTCTTCACTCCAAGGGATTCACTCCTCAATGAAAAGCTCCCAACCCCATATCTAACACAGATTTCTCCCCCAATAAGAAAGATTCTTTCTACCCATACGTGTTATAGAGTGGTTGATTCAAACTAAAACACATGTAGCAAGTGGACTATTAGGAACAAGAATGAAATTATATGGCCCTCTTCTACAATAGCCACCTATGTAGGCATGCATAACTTGGCTTCTGTATGCTCATATGTTTTTTTATGTTTCCTTTCCTTTGTTGTGGATGCTTTAGGATAAGGAATATACCATGGATTTGTAAATCCTTTCCTACCTTAGATGTGTTATGTTCTATGAATTCCACTGATAGTTGTTCTAATGTATGTGATTACACAGTTATGTTCTAGTATAGCTTCCATCGATGCTTGTTATGTTGTATGTTATTGAACAACTTGTTATGATGTATATGAGTGTGGACAACTATTATAGGTATGTTAGCTATATTCCTCTTTCTATTGCAAATTTGAATGAGGAAATATTTTTGTGCTTCCTATTGAATGAAATGAATCTATGATCTTGTACAAAATGAAATGATTGAATTTTAAAAAATCCTTGCTAGATTTATCCTCTTATACTAAAGTAGTAACCTCATTTCTCTTATCATATTAAAATATTGGAGTAGGATGCATGTGCAATGGTCATTATCAAAACAAGCGTTTATCGCATTTGGGTTTTCCATACTTCTAGAATGATATCAGAAGGAGGATATCGGCTATGTTACATCCTCTGTAAGTCACCAACATATAGGTAATTGTATACCATTATTAACCAATTCGAAAAGTGATTATTATCACTTTATTATTAACCAATTCAAAAAGTGATTATTATACCATTATTAACCATTATTGTAGGTCTCCTTATAAGTGATTATTATCACTTTATTATTGGCCAAATGATCAAATTTTATTACAGATGGCAATGATTTTTGTTCTCTTAGAGCATTGCAGTGTTCCAGGGGGTATGAGTAGTCATTTATATCATTCTTCTGTGTCTCTATATCATCTAGTGTAGTCAGTTTTCCCCAGTTATCATCCTATACAGATTTATAGTGACTTTTATCATTTTTAGACGATGTACCACTAGAAATTGAACTAGGAAATTCACTAAAAAAATCAATTTGCCCAATTAGGTCAAGGAAATGGCTTTGAAATTTGTCAAATGATGTAGTTGGGCTCCCCGAAAATTTATTCAGTACTTTCAGTCATCATTTTTTTCTGAATTATTTTATTTTGACTCATCTAGTGAGGACGTCTCCCAAGGGGAACCCCTCAACTTAGCTAATTGATGTATTTCACTGTTATATCATATGTTATGAGGTTGTAATGGGGCCTACGGTAAATTAAGCCTCTAGTGACCCCCATCTGATGTATTATCCTAGTCACATCTTATGTTATGTTTTATTTTTGACTTAGACAGGGTGTTCTTGGGAAAAAGTGCGGCCCCCCTTTGATCTAGTCAATGTGATCCATGTGTTGATCCTTGTAAAGTTAATATCCAACGTTGATGATGTTATAATATCAACCGTTGGAGGAAAAATTAATTAAGGGTTTACATATCTCAAAATATATATAAAGACGAGACCCTCCCCATTGTAAAGCAGGAGTTCTAGCACTGGAATATTGAATAAATAGATTTTTTTGGGATTCATTACTTTTGTACCTATGGATGAATGATCTGATGATGATTGAAACTAGTTCTCTCTTGCACTGATATTTTTCCAAGATAACATCTTGTATCTTTTGTGCCAATTTTTTATTTGCAAGTGAAGGGAGCAATTTGGAGAGAGGCACATTGGTGGGGAGACCTGCTCTGACATTTCTTTATGAATCATGGTTTTGATAGGGATTGGTTACTTTTTTATGCTTTCCATTTCTCTTATATTATTCATTATCTACTTATTTGAATATTTTTTTGTCATACTTATTATTTTTCCCTTCATTTGGCACGTAGAGATGACACTAGGGTCACCAGGAAAAATGTTGGCATCAAGATCTTCCCCAGATTTCTAATTTGATATATAAGGAAGAAATTGTCATCATACATGAAGATATATACATATTTCAGGTATGTTTCTCAGCTTCTTTCTCAGTATTTTATTTTTCATTCATTTCCCATCAACTACATTTACTGAAAAAACCATCTTTAGAAGTAGGAAAATTCACCGGATCAATTTCAACTGGTAATATGCATATTTGGAAATCTGGGTTTTGTTGGCCACACTAAAAAAACCCTCTCCCTCCTAGGTGTTATAATTTTACTCATTTTTCCCATCTCCAGGAACTTATCTTAGGCAAATAGAAAATGCCCATGTTTGACCTGACAGTCAATTTCCCTTTGTTTATGTTCGGGTTTTTCTTGGTTTTTGTTATACTGTCAAATCACTCATCCAAGAAAGTATGTAGGAAGCATTAATTATCAATTTCAACCTTGTCCTAGAAATTTCTCAATTATCTCCTTAAATCCCCTTAGGTCCGAGATCGATCATTTGAACCAGCGCACTAAATACTAGATCTGATCTAAATCTCCATAAGCCACCTGATTATTTAATTTGAGTACATTACCAACATATTTAACTACCTCTATTCATGCATCTTTAATTTATGTCTTATCTCAGTATCTAGGGTTTCAAGCACTCACGTTACGTATTCTCCTCTAGGAGTTTCTTCTGGTGATCTGCTTTACATCTTTCCTTCTCAGATAGATATGGATTCTCTAGTGGCATAAAGAGAAGGAATTCTTAACCAACATGACAACCATCCATATTTTAGGGATTAGGATTTCCGTAGGTATCGTCTTTGGTTACGCATCCCCTCTTCCATCCTGTACATGATTCCTCTATTAGGGAAACTACAAGATCCAAGATAACATTTTTGGTGTCGTTGCTAGGGAGGTAGAGGCTTACCTTGGTTCATTTTACGTACCTTCGGTGTATGTGAATGGTTTTACTATTTATATTCATTCATATCACGTCTGGTTTTAAATCTAATGGTTGTAATCGTAAATCATTTAAATCTACACAATCACTGTATTGTTTATATCTCTCCTATGAAATTTTAATTTCAATGAACACAACAATCCGTTCACCTGGTGACTCCACAACGGAACTCCCCTGAGGGACCTACCCATGAGCATAACCTTTGAAGTCAGAATAATCCTGAAATTTTATTAACGTATACCCGTAATCAAAATAAGAATATTAAAGATCAATCTTCAAATTTATTTTGGAGGGTGGTTAATTCACCATGACAAATTTTAGATAACCCTCTCGAAGATTTTAAATCAAGTCCTATTTTCATTCGACCTAACTCTCCAATTGATAGTTCAAATTCTCCAACACCTCTAAAAATTCCACTTAGAGTGAATTCTCCGATGGCTCACACCAATCCCCCTGTAGGACCTAAGCATTTCAAAATCCTATATAAGACTTCTTCTTTTTATTTCTCACTAATTCAAGGTGCTCCTCATGACATGGCTGAGAAGAATTTTTGATAAACTTCCAAAATCCACAGGATCATCTACTATTCCTATGGAATAGAATATTGAGTCAGTGTGGAACTATATGGATGCTTACGGGGCTGAAGCAAAAGACTTATACATGATAGCCCTTAAAACATCTTTGGAAGGAGATGTCTTGGGATGGTTTGATACACTACCTACAGGGTCAACAGATGGTTATGATAATTTTACTAAGAAATTCATAGAGGATTGGTCATCCAAGCCAGACAATAGGTTCCTTTTAAATCAGTCATTTGAAGTCAAGAAGAAATAAAATGAGACTATTCATGAATTTAACATGAGATTTGATATATTGGTATCTAATGTTCCCCAATATTTGAGACTAACATAAAAATCTATACTTATCCTTTATCTAAATGCTTTTGAAGGATGGTTTGGTTTAAATATTAAGGGAACAAATCCTAATAACCTCAAAACCGCTTGAAACTGGGCTAAGAAAGCAGAAGCCAACATAGCCTCTATGGGAAAGAAGATTTTTTTGGATGCTTATGCTCCTTCCTCTTCCCATAGTGATCCAAAACCTAGAAGATATAAGGAGCCAATTACTGAGGAGAAACCCACTCTAGAAGCAATGTTTGAAATGATGAAGAGTCTCACATTGTTCACTAAAGCCATAGAAAAGACTAGGGAAAATGATAGGTATATAAATTCCTATGGCCCGAGACCTTATTGGAATACTCAAAGAGGGCTTATGGAAGGAAAAAATAGACAAATCCCTAGGACAAATGAAGAGAATAAGAACAGGAAATTATGTGAGGAACCTGGAGAATAGCCTGGAGCCTTTGAACTTGAGGATCAAGGCATAAACTTAATTGAACACTTCACTAATGAGGAGGATTTTGGTAGAATTATACTAGAAGAAGAATATTGGGAAGAAGAAGACGATATGGTATGCACCACAATGCAACCCACCACTCAAGTATACCAGCATAGAAACAAAGAACAAGACATTACACCATTCCTAGATAAGCACTCAATCCTAGAAGAAGAAGAATAAAAAGAAAATTATATTTGCGACTATGACTTCGGGGTTGTCATAGATCAATAATTGCGTAAAGTCATGAAACATTTATCCCTAAGTGAGTTAGAAAAGTTTCCATTAGTCCAAGTTCAACAATTTTTCGATAGCATCCCAGTAGAAAATGCTTTTGAGATTGTTTATGAGTCTTGCCACATCCAGAGTGTTAGAGGTCAAGAGGTATAGGTATACCCTCATATTTAGATTCACACTACTATATATTAGAGGAAGAGTGGAAGACACCCTCCTTTCTACCTCACATTGAAAATTAACAACCTCTTACTCCATAACTACATGCTAGACTCCAGAGCCACTATGTATGTTATGCCTTTGAGAATTATGAAAAAAATGGGATTAGAAATCACCCGTCCATATGGAAATGTTTGTGGAATTGATTCAAGGGTTGTACAAGCATATGGGATAATCAAGAAATTGAAGGCTAATTTGTTTTCTTGCCCCGATTTAAACACCATGATTGATGTAATAGTGATTGATCTTCCCCCTGTGTATGGCTTGTTTCTATTTAGGAAATGGGTTGCTCGGTTAGGTGGATACTTGATGATGGATTAATCATAAGGCTTGCATTCCTAATTATGATGGGAATCTAATAAGAGTTTGTAGGGAGCCTTTCATTGATGGATATATTGAGACCTATGAAGATGGACTGAAGAATAATTATGGTAAAGGTACCTCAGCTGTTGAAAGAATAAATATGGTAAAAAGGGACGATGATTATAAACCTATTTTCTTTATGGGATTAGGTAGTTCTGATTCTGAAGATGAAAGTTACGTTAGGTTCAGAGAGGATCTTATCCATCAACAAATGATAGGGGAAATTATGGATAGTAATTATGAACATTTTTCAGAGGCCCCTAATCATTTATTTATCGAAGCCCCTGAATCAATCTTACATAGCGAGGTTTATACCATAAGGAATGACATGCCAAATAATCGTACTAGATTAACTCACCTCCCTATCCGAGAGATTAGGAAGGATCTGAGAGAAAACCTAAGACGATAAATAAAAAATATTATTAATCAAAGTTGGGAAGAGGATGTACTAATTAACAATGCCTTCGGGGAGGAATTTTCCCTGCACAATTTACTTACTTTTCAAGACGACAATTTCTCCCGTGTTGTTGAATGAAAAAACCAAGCTTCTACTGGCATTCAATCTGAATTGGTTAATGAACATGAATCACCAGATCAAGGAGAAAACCTTAGTCACTTTCGCTACCCATCTGCTTCACACTTTCCATGTTTTTTGTTACCTCCAGAGAGGCCTAATGATGAAAGAAATGATACATCTCACATTCCTATTACTCATTTGGAATCCTTGGAAGAAGAAGTAAAAAGAAATCTATCTGATGCTTCTCGGAAAAGAAAAAGACCTGTGCCCCATGGAGAAATCTATCTGATGCTTCTTACAAATATTTTCATGGTTTTTTTTGAAATATTTTCTATTATTCTATTTTTTTTTAATATTTTTTATTATGAATAGAAATTTATTATTCCACTTGTTTTTGTCTATTTTCCTATCTTAATATAACTTTTAAATCTATCATAGTTATTATTCTACTTGAGTTTTCCTGTTTTTTTTCACTATATAATATTTTTCTTCTAAAATACTTCCTTGCAATTCTTTCCTTTTTAGAAATATTTCTTAGCAATTTCCTTTAGTATTCTAGTTTAGAACTTTTATCTTTTCTTTTGAATGAATGGAAACTTATTATTCCATACGTTTTTTCATTTTCCCTCTCCCATTATAATTTTTATCTTCAATCAAACTTCCATGCAATTGTTTTCATGGATTTTCTTGAATTTCCTCTCCTATTCTAGTTTATAATTTTTGCCATTTGTTTATTAAAAAAATTGTATTCCACTTATTTTGTCTTTTTTCTTCTCCCTATATTCTATGCAATCTCCTCTCCCATTCATTTTTATTTGATTTCCGCTCACTTTCCCTTTTTTCATTTTCTTTTATTTTTGCGCCAAGAGGCGCTCTACAGCCCAGTATGGGGGAGATCTTGTAACGTTATGTAACGTTGTAACGTTACGTAACGTTGTAATGTTACGTAACCTTACATAGATGTCGGCTATAAAAAACAAAACTTTTAATTATCTTCCAAAATAAATGTCGGCCACAAAAACAATCTAATATGGGTGAGATGTTGTAATGTTCCTACCTAACAAAATAATAAAAAATTTAATTATCTACCATAAAAAAATATCCGTGAGAAAAACAACACAATAACGTTGTAATGTTACGTAACGTAGATGTCGGCTATAAAAAACAAAACTTTTAATTATATTCCAAAATAAATGTCGGCCACAAAAACAATCTAATATGGGTGAGATGTTGTAATGTTCCTACCTAAC
>LPNX011196920.1:15145-25176 GCA_001517045.1 Pseudotsuga menziesii
TAAGCCCCATAATAGAGAATTATAATAACCAAAATCACTTGATATTTGATAAAATAAAGCTAATATATTTTTAAGGGGTTTAAAAAATGAATTAAATATAATATTAAATCAAGACAATATTGAAGGCCTCTATCATAATTTTACCACAATCTTCCCTAATTCCATAAACATGTTCCTTATTGTGGTGTCATCACGGGGACTTCACTTAATTAACATCTCACATAGCACGTGCGATCGTGGGATATTAAAGAATACCCTTAATTTCAAGAGATATTGACCCAAACACTTTTTGTTGAAACCCCCTCCCAATACTTAAAACCTCCTCCCCACCCCTTTTTATACCTCAATCCTTATAAACCACCCTACCCACCCCCACCTTAAACCCCTCATCCCCCCAATACCTGCAATATATTGGTTCAATTTTTTATCATTTAAAAACCCACAATATGAACTAACGTGATAGGATATTGGTCAACAAGTGAAGCCCCCGTGGGTGTCATGTAGAAAGGAAAATAGAACAACCAACTCTTGGTGATAAAGAGTGCAAACATGCTAGAAAAAAATTAGGGATGCTTCCAACAAGTCAAAATTTATCAAGACATATAGGTACAAAGCCCTAATTAAAAGGAAAACATTGTAACATATAAATAGAAACAAAGAGATATTTTTCACCTCTCTAAAATATATCCTAAGAAATTTTGTAGGCAAATTCTCCACCATAAAACTAAAGAAAACAATGTGATTCCCTTAAGGGACTATAATTCCTACCTAAGCATTAATCCTTAGCTTTCTCTTTTAATATGATTTCATCAAGGGACTAGTTAGGGTTAAGAAACTCACAAAACAAAAAGCTAAGGATATCAAAGGGTACCAAACATAGGTATTAAAAATTGGTAGGCCTAACCTCATCCATAACATCCAAAAGTTCTTCATTTTAGTAGTGAAGACGGATTTCTTTAAACCCTAGATAGAAAACCTCATTGTTCCTATTTTTAAAAGAGAGATAAACACAATCGATCTAATTATAGGAGTGTTATGAACAACCTTCTTTTATCCAAGGTATATGGAATTATTTTGGAAAAGAAGATCACCATATGGCTTCAAATTCAAGGAAAAAGAGCTAAAGGGAAAACGTGACTTAGTAGCTATAATTCAATTGTGGACCACCTTGGTATAGTTAGGACCTTGTTATGGTTAGGACTTTAGAAAAACATTGGGCACATTGCCTAGAACTAACTTTTGGAATAGATTTAAAAAAGAGCTAAAATTCCCTTTCAAGTTGAGATTTTTTGTAATAAGGTCATCTGAGAAGGTTATTTCCAAGTTTAAGAACTCTTAGGGTTGACCTAACTAATATTATTGTAATATATGAGTCAACCAAGTTTGTCCCATGTCCCCTATCCTTTTTGGTATATACAATGTCAAGCTAGAGGGTTGTTTGGAAGATGTTGTTTGTGCTGGCATAATTTAAGCCAGTATGTTCATCATCCTTCTTCTCTATGTTGATTGTATTGTTATTATGGTGAAGACTCCCTATGATCCCACGCAAACAACAAAAAATTATTAAGGATTTTTTCTCCAGCATGGGTATAATAAAAAAAAGGTTATGATACTCAGATCCGAAAATATCACTTCTGTTAATTCCATATGTGAAAACAACTACTTAAAGAGGAAGTGGCTTTATACAAATATCTAGGTTGATGCACAATCATGAGATCCTTTAAAGACACTTTAGTTGACACATAAAACTAAAAAAAATAAGAACCTCTTACTTCAAGAGACAATTAGAGGTACTTGCATAATGGATTTTAAGACGGTTAAAAAAAATATAGGAAATCGAATAAGATGTTATAATATATAGATTTTAGGTTTAGAATTTTTTTGTAGTTGTTTCTAAAATTTGTTTTTCTAAAATTGGGTTTTTAAAATTTTAGCACAATATTACATATATATGTATGTGTGCGTACAACACTATATTAACTAATTGAAAGTATTTTGAATAAATTCTTTACATATCTAGAGGACATCTTGTACAAGGGCAACAATAGTTTCTGGAATTATTAATTATGTTTTCATTTTTTATGATTTGTTGAAGTCACAAAACGTAGAGAAAATGACATTGTGTAAGCGTGCAACACTTTAGGGGCATAATTCAATGATTTTTTTAAAATATGATTGTATGGATCTAGCCTTCTTATAGTGCACCAAATATTTTTTTTGAGAAATAGTGAAGGTAATCAAAAGTTATCGTAGAAACAATAGAGCATTGTATTTTGGAATCATGACATCTGATGGCACAAAAACGTGGATCCAACTTTGTGCACCCACCCATCTCAAAATTGATCTTCATTAAAAGATTATTTGGAACTATAACATTATGAAAATGACTAATGGAGGGTAGAAATATTATTGCGAACTTGAAAACATTTCTAAATCAGTAGACCTTTGGGTTTGATATAAGAATAAACTCCTCCTTAAGAATCTTGTCACTCTTGTTATCTTATATGGATGTGAAGTTTAGGGTTGCAACATATCTAAAGAGTTTTGGAGAAGGATAGAGAAAATCCAAAATTTCTTTACAACATAAAATCACAAAATTAAAGGCAATATGCCCTATCTTATCACCCTAACAGAAGAGATCCTTGTCCTCCATTGAGAGCATGGTTATGACTAGGTAATTAATGTACAATAAAAAAATACATAACATGTGAGACAAGATGTTTGAAATAGATGAAAATCACAATATACAAAATAGTGATAATATTCAAAGTATTTTTACATTTAAATTTAAGGAAAAGTTACACTACATAATTAATTATCCAATAAGAGGAAATTAAGATATTATAAGGAGGTGATCAACCCTAATATAGAATGTCAAAAACATCCATTTTCTTTAACTAGTGTAAAAAGGAAAATCAACATTACTAAAGTAAAAACAAAAAGTGCAATTTCAAATATCAATAATAAAAATAATAATAATAATATATTATGCAAATATAAATATAAATTGAATTAGATCCCCAAGGGTTAGCTCAATTGGTAAGGGCTTTTCTTGGAGGATCATCCATTTGACAAAATCGTTTTGGAAAATAAGGACGATATCTTTATTTGTATTGACGGTTCAAGCGACCGAGAAGGGGAGTGGTATAACGATGTGCATGAGGTTTCAGTACAGACCTCGACTAAAAACTTGAGAGGTGCAGAGGTGTTCGAGGGTGAAAGAAAGACTTAAAAGGAGGGAGAAAGCAGTGAAGATAAGAAAGTTGGTAGAGGAGTTCACTATAACTCAAGCACAAACCCTAGATAAAGTTGAAGGATTTTCAAAGAGGGTGTTGGTAGGAAGGCTAGAGCATGAGAGAATCAATAGAATGGAGCTAATGGACTGGATGCAGAAGATCCGGAATATGCTCTTCGAGTATAGCCCGTAGGTGATCAGCTTACTCAGGGGTTGGGTTTGTTTTATTTTCTTTATGGAAGAGCATACCCAGCAAGCTTTGGACAGGTTCTAGGTAATAATTAAGGAAGGCTCGTTGATTCTGTGAAGATGGAATGTACATTTTGATCCTTATAAGAGGAATTTTCCTAAGAGACATCTATGGTTGTTACTGCCAGGGTTTCCTTTACAGTTCTAGTCAAAAGAAGTTGTTATGGACTTCACAAATCATGTAGAAAAGTTTATCTATGTGAACCCAAACTTATTTAGATTAGGAGAAAGAACCATGGCTAGGGTTTTGGTAGAATTTGATATGTTGGAAGGGATTTTTGAAGAATTTATTATCAAATGGGGAGAACATGTTTTTGTTCAAAAACTTGATTATAAAAGGATTTTCTTTCATTGTTCAAGCCACATAAGTACGAGACATTTGAGTGTTGAATTTCCTTGGAGGAAAGATTTCAAAGGTTATAGATGGAAAATGAAGCTGGAGTAGATCACTCTGTATTTGAGCCCTAGGATTGAGCAAGCCATGGAAGCGGTCGAGGGTAATTCCCCAAACGAGTCACATGTTCCTTGTGAGGATTTAACAACAAGTGAAATTTTTTTTATTAAGTCTGTAGAAAAGGAGTTTGATTTGAAGCAAGGGAATTTTGTGGTGACCTCGAATCAGTCCGAAGGTTTGGAATTTGTGTCTGTAGATTGTGGGATGGGGGAATACTTAGAGGAGGGGATGGAAACCCCTAAGGGTTTGAAGGCTACAGATGAAACTATGGAAAGAGAGGGTTTGTGGGAAAACAAAGACTTTATCATTCCCAGGTTATCTGTAAACCAATCCAGTTTGATTGTGTCTGAGGGTTTGGAGGAATCTGGTATTCAGAAGGTTGATAAGGTGGGGGATTAAGGGATTTTTTGGTAACTCCAATAATGACTTATGTAAACAGAATAGTAGAATCCCCTTTGAAAACACCAATTAATGCTATTAGTCATCGAAATGTCATGATAAGGAGGAAAAAGTAAAAAAAAATTAAAAGCAAGTGAATGAGTATGATGCCCAGTTTGATCCTGCTAGGGTCAGTGTTTATGTTCCTATATCAGAAGATTAAAGGAAGTAGAACTTAAGGCGGTCAAGGATGATGCTGAGGAACTTATAGCAGTGAAGCCTCTGAGAAGGGGTTCTTAATGATTTGCATTTCCTTAAATTTGAGAGGGATAGGGGGAGGCCCTAAAAAGAGATCCCTCAGAAGGTTTTTTGAAAGAAATCAAGCTGATATTTACGTTTTCCAAGAAACAATGGTTGAAGGAAGAAATACTTGTGAATATCTGTTAAGTATTCTGAACAATTGGGAAGCCTGTGCAGTTGACTCAGATGGGAAATCAGGAGAGTTGGTTGTTATCTGGAATCCTTGTAAATGTAATGTTAGGACTTTTAAAACTTTGGTCAATATTTTGTTGGAAGGAAGAGTTTAGGGATTCAAAGATACAGTTCGTTTTCTGAACATTTATGTGCCCTTTAGAGATAGAAGGAATTTTTTGGAGAAGATTGGTTCTACTGGTATTCTCAGTCATCAAAACCTAATTGTTGGAAGAGATATGAATTTCACTCTATTTGCAAATGAGGTTTGGGGGTCTCTGTCTCCTATGGATCCTTTGGCTCACTTTCTGCAAGATATTTTTGCTAAAAATAATATTATTGACATTAGGCGAGTAAATTTAACTCCAACATGGAAGAATAATAGACAAGTGTTAGGAACCCATGTCAATCCTTCTCTTTACCGTGTTAGTATATTGTTCTTGGACGCATATGCTTTGTAAGTCGTCCCATAGTAATTGTTGATCCATAGTTTGTGTTATTATTGTTGGGCGCATATGCTTTGTAAGCCGCCTGTAGTATTTGTTGATCCATAGTTTATTTGCCCATGGTTTTGACCCATAGTATTGGCGCCTATTTTTAGTATATAAGTGTGTGTTGAGGCCAAGGAAGGCACCGTGAAGTTATTTTGTATTGAGCTTGCTCAAAGGAGGTTTCCCCCACGAAGTGGCCTGCGATTAATATAAAAGTGATTTTGAGTTCTGCTGCTATATCGTGTATTTTGATTAATTATTTGCTGCAGGGTCCTCACATCTGGTATCAGAGCACTTTCTTGGGCTCGTTGGGTGAAATTTCTGCCCAAATTTTTTTTCGCTTCTGTTGCAGGTTCGGATCTGGGAATAATCCCTATCCACTTAACTGTGGGAAGTACTTGGGTTTAAGCCCTAAAACTCATTGTGAGGAGTACCACAGGAACCCCGAAGTAGTTGGCCCATTGAGAGGACCTGCCAGCGAAAAGGGCAACGACCCCTACCTGATTGACTAGTTCCCACCCGTGAGGTAAACCAAGAGCTGTCGTTTGTGACCAAGCGGTTATCAATTTTACCTGAGTCGTGGAGTGAAGGGTACTGCCCCAATACGCAAGCCGTCAGACAGCATTGGTGGCCGAGTGAATCCCTTGAACCGATAGGAAGCCGCACATACCTAGGGTCCATATCTATTTTTAGTTGCACAATCGCAGATTTCCTCTGTCCAAAACTATTGTCGGTCAGTTCCGCGCCATTGCAGATCCATTTGTTGCCGATCACTTCCGTGCCATTGCAGATTCCACTGTTTCCGATCACTTTCACAAAAAAAGTATAAAATTCTGTTTTTCGGCCATTTCTCCTTGGTTTCAACTCTATTTTCCCTGAAACTTCACTGACACCTCTACAATTCCATTCTTCATATTTCATTCCTGAAGACCCTATCCCAAATTCCACTTCCCAAGACCCTAAATCCCACATTTGTCTCTTTTTAGGGTTTGCCATAACTCCTTCGATTTTCACCCAAACGCCTTCAAATTTTGCCACCGTATTCCTTTCCTCATTCTGCTTCTTTGTCGCTCTTTACCAAATTTTCTCATTCTTTCACCCCGCTCCTAAAATCCCCATTTTTCGCTTCCCTGTCCTTTCGACAATGTCCAAAACTTACTCAAACCCACATTACCCTTCCGTTTTTTTCCCAAATCCAGATTTTCCTCTACTGAAACAGTTTTTGTTTTTGTTTTTCTAGCCACTCCCCCCCCCCCCCCCCAAAAAAAAAAAAAAAAAAAAAANCGATCACTTCCGCGCCGTTGTAGATCCCTTCCTAAAAAATCTCTTGCTTATGGTTATCACCCGCACAGGAGCAAAAATCATGGAGGAAGCACTTGCACCCATCCAAGCCAAACTCCAGGAACTAGATGAAATATTTCTCGGTCTCCATCTTGAGCATTCAGCTATGAACACTAGATGACAGTCCGAGTCTTCATCAACCAATGGGTTCTCTTCTTCCAGCAATTTTCGCGGTCCGAAGCTCTATTTTCCTCGCTTCAATGGTACTGATCCGACTGGATGGATCTATCGTGCAGAATAGTATTTCAGTCTTCATAATACTTTTGATGTCAACAAAGTTCCACTTGCCTCCTTTCATTTGGAACAGGAAGCTCTTCAATGGTATCGTTGGTACATCAAGGCTCATGAAGAGCCAAAATGGCATGATTTTTTCCAGCTCCTTTTGCAACGATTTGGTCCTAGTGCTTTTGATGACTTCACAGGAGCTCTCACTAAACTTCGCCAAATTAGCACTGTGAAAGAGTATCAAACTGAATTTGAGAAACTAGCTAATCACACTGATGGATTACCTGATGACTTCTACTAGAGTTGTTTTATCAGTGGTCTAAAGGATGCAATTCGCTCTGAGGTCAAAATGTTTAGTCCCAACACAATGATAGAAGCCATAGAGTTGGCTAAGTTGGCAGAAGACAAGCTGGCAGCCCAACAGTGCTCCAAATCCTCTTTTGTTCCCTTCCGAAATATGGGTTCTCAACGACCTCCCATTCCGCCAGCTCCTCGCTCACCTCCAATCAATAATTTGTCTGAAACAGAGATGCAGGCACGCAGAGAAAAAGGGCTTTGTTATAATTATGATGAGAAATTCAATCTGGGACATCGATGTGTTCAACAAAAGCTCTATCTCTTGGATGTGGATTCTCCACCTGCCTCTGAAATTGGTGAAGAAGCTCTCGATACAATGGATGCCCCGGTTGACATTCAGGAGCCGCCTACTAACCCTCCATCTCAGGAGGACCAGCCCGAGATATCCCTCCATGCTTTAGCTAGAGTCACGGCCCCCCAAACAATGCGGGTACGCGGTTACTTCAAAAAGCTTCCTCTTACAATACTCATTGATTCTGGCAGCACTCATAATTTCATTGACCCTCAGATCACCAAACAAGCTGATTGTTTTATCCATCCTTGCACCAACTTTGAAGTCATGGTTGCCCATGGGGGCACCTTACCTTGCAAAGGGAAGTGTCGTAATGTGTGTATCTCTATGGGAGATTATAACCTCCGCTCTGACATGTTTTCCTTGACCTTAGGCGGATGTGATGTGGTTTTGGGCGCTCAATGGCTGCGCACACTTGGCCCCATATTATGGGATTTTGCTGAACTTTGGATGCAGTTCTCCCCCGATGGACACAAACACACATTGAAAGGATTACAACCAGGGTCTCTCAGCATCATCAGTTCACATCGCATGGAAAAACTCCTTAAGAAGAGTTCCCATGGTGTCATCGCTCAGCTCCATTCCATTCAAATGCAACCATCAGCGGCCCCCACTACTCCTTTGGATCTCCAACAAATTCTGGATCGATATACAGGTGTTTTTGCTGAACCAGTGGGACTTCCACCTTCACGACCAGAGGACCATCGTATTCAGCTCCTTCCTGGAAGCATTCCTCCCAACATCAGGCCCTTCACTATTGAGAGTGATGCTTGCGGCAATGGACTTGGTGTTGTTATCCTTCAAGATGAACACTGCATTGCGTTCACCAGCAAAGCCCTTTCCGGTAAGAATTTAGCTGCCTCTACATATGAGAAGGAAATGATGGCTATTTTGCATGCAGTACAAAAGTGGCGACCCTACCTCTTAGGGAATCATTTCTGCATCAAGACTGATCACCAGAGACTGAAATATTTCCTAGAACAACGTGTATCCTCCCCAGCACAACAGAAATGGGTTAGCAACCTCATGGGTTATGACCATGAGATCACTTATAAGAAGGGTAAGGACAATATTGTGGTGGATGCCCTTTCTCGCACATTTGATGACCAAGGTTCTCTTTCCGCTATTTCTATGCCTGTTCCAAATTGGTTGCAATCGGTTCAACGGGGTTATGTCAATGACTCTTCATTATCTCAAATCATCCAACGCTTGGACAACAACCCTTCTGTTGTCCCACATTACTCTTGGGATGGTGCTTCACTAAGATACAAGGGTCGTCTGGTGCTTCCCCAGAACACAGCTCTTCCACCAGCTATCTTCTATGAACTCCATGCTTCTCCGTCAGCTAGGAACTCTGGTTTTCTCAAAACGTATGAACGGGCACGGCGCAACTTCTTTTGGCAGGGCATGAAAAGGACAATTCAACAGATGGTGGCTGAATGTGATACCTACCAGCGCAATAAGGGTGAAACAACAACCCTTCCAGGATTGCTCGAACCCTTTCCCATACCTACCCGGATATGGACAGATATTTCTATGGATTTCATTGAAGGGCTCCCTAAATCTGGAGGGAAGACTGTGATTTTTGTTGTGGTTGATCGCCTCTCCAAATATAGTCAATTTTGTGCTCTCAGCCATCCCTATACATCCTCCTCCGTTGCTCAAATTTTCCTGGCCCAGATCTTTCGTCTTCATGGAATGCCTTCTTCCATTGTCTTGGATCGTGATGCGACTTTCACCAGTCATTTTTGGATAGAACTCTTTCACCACACTGGCACCAAACTGCAGATGAGTTCAGGTTATCACCCACAAACGGATGGTTAGATTGAAATTATCAATAAATGCTTGGAAACTTATCTTCGTTGCTTCTCCTCTGAGCAACAACATCAGTGGGAAAAGTGGCTCCCTCTCGCTGAATGGTGATACAATACCTCTTACCACACTGCCTCTAAAATGACTCCATATGAAGCAGTTTATGGTCAGGCACCGCCAGTTCTTCTTCCTTACAACCCCAGCAGTTCTCCAATTCAGGCAGTTGACGCGGTCCTTCGAAACCACGATGAGGTTCTTCGCATTTTGCGCGAAAATCTTCACATGGCAAGAAATCGCATGAAGCAACAAGCTGATCAGCACCGTTGTGAGCGCACTTTTGAAGCCGGTGATATGGTTTTTCTTCGTCTCCAGCCTTACAAGCAATCCTCACTAAAACTCAAAGGGCGTCACAATCTCGCTCCAAAGTTCTATGGGCCATATAGGATTCTTCAGAAGATTGGGTATGTTGCTTATAAATTGGAACTTCCGCCTTCTTCCCGCATTCATCCAGTATTTCATGTCTCTTGTCTAAAGAAAGTTCTTGGCACCAACATCAAAGGCCAAACTATTTTACCAAAACTGGATAATGAAGGATCCATCTTTTTGGAGCCGGAGGCTGTCCTCAACAAGCGCACTCGTCAGCTTCACTCTCGCTCTATCACAAAGGTCTTAATTCAATGGCACGGAATGCAGCCCGAGGATGCTACGTGGGAACCACTCCTTCAG
>LPNX011196920.1:25299-153150 GCA_001517045.1 Pseudotsuga menziesii
CCAAAGGAGGTTTCCCCCTCGAAGTGGCCTGCGATTAATATAAAAGTGATTTTGAGTTCTGCTGCTATATTGTGTATTTTGATTAATTATTTGCTGGAGGGTCCTCACAACAAGGTTCCAATGGAGGTGGTAAACGGTTGGATCATTTTTTATGGAAGAGTATCAGATTGGGATGAATAATATCAGATTTAGAAAGTGGAATATTTTGGAAAAGTTGTCGGATCGTAATATGATTTCTCTTTAGGTGGAAGGAGAAGAAAACATCGTAAAGTTTCCATTTAAATTTAACCAGTCTTGGATAGAGAATGAGTCCTTTTGTAAAATAGTTAGGGAGGTTTGGGTTTCCTTGGATTGTTCACATAACCCAAATGTTATGGATGCCCTGGTCCAGAAACTGAAAAGTTTGAAAAGATCGGTCAAGGAGTGGACCAGGAAAAAGGAAGAAGAAGACAAAAATGATCTTCTTAATGTGGAAGGTCTTATGAAGAAAATCTTAATCAGGAATTTGATCTCCAATTTTCCAGAGGAAGATAGGAGCATCATGGTTATGTTGGAAAGTAAGAGAGATGAAATTTTAAGAAGAATTGAAGATTTTTGGAGACTGAAAAGAAGAGTTGTTTGGGTGGAAGCCGACGATGGTAACACAAAGTTCTTTAATAAACATGCTTCTCATAGGAAACTAGTGAATACAATTTGGGCTATTGCTACTCAGGATGGTGATCTTGTCCAATCTCTTTCGGGAATTCAATCATAGGCTGTTAGTTTCTTTTCTAAGTTGTATAAAGATCCTGGGAATAATAATATAGAAATCCAGTTGGAGGTTTTGAATTGTATGTCTTCATTTTTTAGCAGGGAAGGAGGTCGTCTTAGAGGAAGTTAAAAAGGATTTGGATTTTTTTGCAAAAGATAGGAGTCCAGGCCCAGATGGGTGTTTGATTGAGTTTTTCTTGACTTTCTTCAATTTATTAGGGCAGGAGATGTTGGATATTGTGGAATTGTTGAGGAAAAGAAATTTTATGAGTGGTGCTTTGATCGCAACCTTTCTTACTCTGATTCCAAAGAAGGAAATCCCTGGTTCTTTTGGGAATTTCATATCTATTACATTATGCGATTCGGTTTATAAACTAGTGAAAAAAATTATTGCTTTCAAATTGAAGTTGTTTTTATCAAAGAGGATTTCAATCGAACAATATGGTTTTCTTTTGAACATACAAATTTTGGAAGTGATAGGAGTCACTTAGGAGTTTCTGCATTCTGCAAAGTTAAGACATATGAAATCCTTGATTCTCAAAATGGAGCTTTCTAAATATTATGATAAGGTTGACTAGGGTTTTCTCTAGTTGATGTTGGTTCAGATTGATGTGCCAGTGGAAGTTACTAATTGGATTTTATCCCGTGTTTCTTCTACAAACTTTTCAATCTTGGTTAATGGGGTTCCAACTAGATTCTTCCAAAGTACCCGTGGTATTAGGAAAGGTTGACTGTTATCTCCATTGTTGTTTTTGTTGGTTATAGAAGGACTTAGCAGGATGATTTCCAAAGCAAAATTGGAGGGTTTATTCTCAAGTATGAAGATTGCTTCAGAAATATTTATCTCTCATCTTCTTTTCGTAGATGATTTTATCATTTTTGGAAAATATTCAGTTGATGAATGGAATTATATGCACAAAATTCTTAAAGTGTTATGTTCAGCCTCTGGAATGGAGATAAGTTCTGAAAAATCAGTTTTGTATCACAATAGAATTTCTGAGGTGGTTAGGGGTCAAATTGGTTATGTGTTCAATTATAAAATGGAGCTTCATGAAATAGGGGTTAAACATCTTGTTTTCCTTTAACCTAATAGTTATAAAAATTTTGATTGGATGTGGCTAGTGAAAAGAATTGACAAGAAAATAAGTTTGTGGGTGTATTGGTTTCTGTCCTTGGCTAGGACAATGACACTTGTGCAGTTTGTTTTATCCAGTATTCCAATATACTGGTTTTCTCTAATGATGGTTCCTAAATCTATTTTAAAGACCATTCGATCAAAAAAAAATAATTTTCTATGGAGTGGTGCTGGCCCAGGAGAATTATGTTCATCTTGTCACTTCAAAACGATTGCCTTTTCCAAAGAGTCATGGTGGATGGAATATTAAGAATCTGGAGTGGTTCAATTCAACTCTTTGCCTCAAGAGTCTGTGGAGAAATATCATAGGTAACAATATATGGAGTAAGGTTTGTCATGCCAAATATTTGAGGAACTCGGACTGGGGAACTTGGTTCAGAACAATTTCTTTTGACAATACAAATTATTCAATAATATGGAACAACTTGCTCAATAATTTCCATTGGATAAAGACTTGGGTTGCGTGGGATATTGGCAATGGAGAGCAATTGAGAGTTGGTATAGATCCTTTTATTGGTGATAATGGTAATTTTAAACTTCCTGAAGGTATTAGTGAACACTTGGAGGTTTTAAATCTTACCACTCTTAAAAATATTTGAATACCTTATTGGGATGTATTGAGAGAATTTTATTGGTTTGGTTCTAAGGATTTGGCGTTTACAGGAATTTGGGCAGTTTTTGGGATAATTATATTAAGACTTTAAATACTGCTAGAATAAGGTTAAGAAATGAAGAGGATAAAATCATGTGGTCATGGAATAAAACAAATGGACATATCGTTGCTAGGGATGCATATTCATCTATTGTTCAGATGTTTTCTATCCGTAATATAAAATGGTGGAGTTCAAAGTTTTGTAAATGGAGGCTTCCACAAAAGGTTAAATGTTTTTTTGGGTGCTTATGGAGGGAAAAATTCTAACCTAGAAAAACTTGAGAAGAAAAGGGTGGCATGGGCCAGGTTTCTGTATTTTTTGTAGGAAAGAAGAAGATTCTATGGAACACTTATTTTTGGAGTGTGATTTTAGCAAAGCTATATGGTCATACGTTGTTAATGTTCTAAAAAAACCTTTGATGTGGGGGGAAAGTGGCTTGGAGGAAAAGTATAGGGAATGGTTTTATAATGAGGGTTCTCTCATACTGCTTCCCATTTTTATTTTCTGGAAACTCTGGAAGACTAGGAACATAGCCATCTTTTAAAACATCCCTCCAATTGTCAGTTTGTGCAATATAAAAGGTATCTCTCTTTTCAAGGAATTTGATGGGGTAAGAAAGGAGAATAATGAAAAGAAACTATTTAAAATTGTGGTTGTTCATTGTGCAGCTGTAATTTTCTTTGATGGGGCTTCTAAGGAAGGAATTTGTGGTTGTGGTATGGTGCTTAAAATCAACGATTTCCATGTTTCCAAATTGTGGATGGGAGGCAACAAAGGGAGCAATACTAAAGCACAATTTTTATGTCTTTGGGGAGTTTTATATTTTGAAAAAAATTGTGGAATAGACTCCCTCGCTATTTTTAGTGACTCTTTGGTGATAATTGAATGGGCCAAAGGAAATTTAATCTTCAGGTTATTCAACTGAACAGTTGGAGTAGGAGGATAAAGTTGTTGATTCGTGACTTTTGTCGGATTTCTTTTGTGCATATCTCCACGATCTACAACAAGGAAGTTGATAGACTTTCAAAATTGGTTGTAGACAATTGTTTTGGAACCATATACTTTCAAGAAGTGATTGAAGGCATAATTGTGGAGGAAGGATCGACAAGCTTCGATTAAGTTTTAGAAGTTTGTTTAAAAGACTGTAGTATTCAACAATATTTTGTCTGGTTTGATCTCGATCGAATGATTCGTGTCTTGGATTTTTTGAGCTTTTGGCATTTTGGTAAAGATTTAGAAGTATGATGAATTCTTGAATGGCTCTGAAGACTTTTTGTAAGGTTGGGAAGCCTTGGATAGATACAATGGATGCTTGTAATTTCTTTGATTCAACAGAATATCAAGAAATTTTTTTTTGTTGTTGTTGTAAGGTTGGAAATCCTTGGATAGATACAATAGATGCTTGTAATTTCTTTGATTCAATAGAATATCAAGAAATGTTTTTTTTTTCGTGGAAAAAAGACATGCGCACACTCTCTAAGTTTGGTGGAAGGTCATGAGTTCGAGCTTTGAGTCGTTCTTGGTGAGGTCTTCTCTTAGGATGGCCAACCCTTACCATCCATGAAATATGGGGAAGTATTGGTGGGTTTCCTCGTAAGTTTCCCTTGAAAACAAAATATAAATTGAATTAAAATTTATTATATCTAATGTTGATATTATTCTAATATAATATATTAGCTAAATATAAATATAAATATAGTTATATGAAATTAAAAACAAAATTGATATCCACACAGGTAATATAAAAACTTTTATATAAAAAAAATATTAAATTTAATTATAAAATACTTCTCTTAATTGACAAATCTAAAATGAACATAAACTTATAATAATTTATAAAATATTTAATATTTTTCAACAAAAGACTTATCAAATATAAAATTATATTAAAACATATAAACTTGTTCGTATTTTTTAAAACAAAAAACTTATCTAATAATTTGTTTTCATCAAATTTATCATATAATTTTTGTATCATTACAAAAATTTACATTTCTATAAATTTAAATTTGTGCTATTTAACATTAATAAATTTATGTAATAAATTTATCTAAAGCTTTTGTTTATTGGATATAGTTTGTTTAGTTAAGAAGAATGGTTGTTAGTCTGTCCATCCAGGTTCAATATTTGTAAGTTATATGATGTTCTTATGGAGCCTTTTATGTAATAATTGAGTGGATTCTATAACGTGGGACATCTTCATTCTTCAAACAAAATAACAACACTTATTGGTATATTTCTAAGGAAAAAAACTAAAACTAAGATAAATGAGATGAATAAGGCAGTGTAGCTTTCTTATTGGTATATAATTCATAAAATCTAGTTTACAGTTTCAGATGTAGATAATGATGATATAATCAATCTTCAAATGTAGATAATGATGATGAAAAATGAAAAGCACAGGGTCGAACATACAATGAATAAAAGAACAACTGCAATGCGATCATGACCAGTGGGGTTACAAAGGCGTACCAGTTCTTGCTGCTGACATGTGCTATGCGGGTCTGCTCTGCCTGCAACAAAATTATTTACTTCAATTGGATTCATAACAAATTCCTTGTGAGCATCTGAAGCCAAATATCGAATTGACCTAATATTAAGCATATTCCATGGATCTAAATCGTCATGACAGAGTAACACTGTACCGATTCTTCACTCATTTCTTGAACTGTTTTCAGCTTGGGCGTCTTCCGAGTTCCAGTGCTGCATTTCCATTCCCAGCTTAATAAATAGGCGTTGCAATGCCACCAAGAAAGGCTTAGTATGTATGGGGTTGTTGGAAGCGTGCAGATGAACGTGGGATGCTTCTCTCTAACAACTGAATATTTTGAAGGAATCTACTCCTCTTACTTTGGGATATCTTAAATGAATGGAGATTTGACAGCCAGCTAGCCTTAATAGTAAAGCTGGGGCTGACCTACCCTTATGGTAACCGCCCAATTTTTTATAATTAAATAATAATTCCATAGGTTGCAAATTTTGAGCCATCGTTTTCATGAAAGTTATAGAACGTTAGGTGAATTTCCTGTCCATTCAAATAAATGCAAACGGACGATGCACAGAACGCGACAGTGTCCAAACATAACGAGTGGGATAAAGAGTTCAATTTTTAATTATAGTTATTGAAATTGTTATTTAAATTACCAATTTTAAGGATTAAGAATTAGTTGGATAGACTTTTTTTTATTTAAGATTTAGGTAAGTTTTTATTTGAAATTTGAAGTAGATTACGACCTATGCTTCATTTGGGGTAGATTAATACCTAACCTTCCTTACCCACCCACCTCCTTGATTTCGTTAAAAATTTGTGACTAAAGAGAAGCCTAAAATCTAACCTACACCCCCACTGTAAGTCGTATTTCCTTTATGATTTAGTCGAGCATGGAAGCGACAAACCCGTTTGCCGAATATTGTAGGCAGAGGCATCAATTTATGACAGGACGGACTGTAGGAATCCTTTCGCCTTTAAACGGACGGCAGGGATCCTTTCTCCTGTGATTTGAAAATGACATTCAACAGAACTCTCTTTCCTGTGATTTGAAATTTAATTCTTTCATTTTCATATCGATTAAGACTACCACTCAAAACTATTGGTTAATCAATATTCTAGATTTGATTAGTAATCTGGTTTACTAATATGCCACTTGGATGAAATGTTAAGACACTTCAACAATCAGAATAATATGTTTTAAAATGCAGTATTATCAAGTTTAAATGAATTTAATGCAACTTAGAGAAGGGAGAGATTATGATAGATGAAATGTTAAGATATTTCTTAATAATCAGAATAATATGTTTTATAATGGGTATGATCAATTTAGTTTAAATTCAAATGAATTTAATGTAACATAAAGAGAAAGAGGTAGATCCAATTGGGAAGGGAAGAGGTTGACTAAAGGTATCTTGAAAATTACAGTGATAGATGTTTAGATATTATTTTATATTTTGGAATTTTTCTAACTGATCAACAAGATTCATTTCATAGTGGTCCTATGTTTAGTATTTGTTTAACATCTATCCATCTCTACAAAACTAAGTTGCTAGCTACACCTATAGGTGTTCACCAACCACTTGACTTGTGGCTGTGCTAGCTATTTGATTACATTATCTATCTACGTTAGATGAATGTGTGGTTTCAGTTAAAATTGAGTGTTGAGTCACTCAAAACTAAAATAAATGGTTATATTTTCTTTTTTCATTGATGTGAATGTTTAGTTTATTTTAGTTATAAAATTTGAAAATGAAAAAGTGCAAAACACTTATTGATATAAATTAAATAAAAAACTAACTAAAAATTTTTATTAGGTAAATTATTATGAAGAAATTGAAACAATAAGGAACTAAATCTAAGACTATGATGCGCTTCTTACTCTCAATACAAGGATGTACCTCCTACCTCATAACTTGAGTTGAATCATTCTTTTTAGCTTAGTGTTTAGATAAAGGATCCATCTAAGTGAGAATGATATCCAATCTCCACAACCATAACTAGATGAAATCCTTATCCCAAAATAGAAGATGCTATACCCAAGCATAACGATGAAGTAATGAACTCCAATAACAAAACTTTGTGAGTACTATTTTTGTATCCCAAAAAAGAGCCTCTTTATATCATTCGTAAAAGGAGAAACAATGGATATATGAGATAAAATCCCAAATAATGCAAAGTGCTAATAATGCAACGAGTAAATGGGGATTTTGACCAAATTCGATTGATAAATAAAGCATTGCTTCTAAATTGAGGAGTGCACATGGTCCTAAAACTTATCACTAACTACCTATAGCATGTTTGGGTCATGATAAATGCAAAGTTGCACTAAATATGATCAATTTAGTTAGTGAAAGCCCCAAATGGTGCAAATGTGGCTAGAACTAATCAACTACGAAAATAAGGGAAGTGACCAAGCATGAAAGCAATGGAAACCTTAGTAGATATATTTTGAGGCCTTAAATGGACTGGATTCAAAACTTTGTGAATAAAGTTTTATCCTCTTGACACTAATCTACACATCAAGATACTTTCAATGATGTAAAGATCACCTCAATCAAAGTTTATATGAGGAATTTATTCCTCCTACAAGTTGGCTAGTCATGTGATGACACTGATATCAAGTGTATGCCACCTGATCTCCCATTACATACACATGTGGAACTTGTCTAATGTTGACTTTCAAGATGATTCTAGAGGGTCTCATACACTAACACTAATTGGGAGTTGAGGCATGCAAAAAGCATAACCCTCACCCTAGATTATCATCAAACTATATTAAATACTAGGCCACCGGGAATAGAAGGGGTTCCATTATTGGTATATTGTTTATTGTTACATAGTTGTGCAAAGCATCTAAGTGTGGGTTATTGAAGCATAATAGAGAAAATAGAAGATCGTATAGCATCCATACTTTCCATAGTGTCCATGACAACTCTATAGTGAGTGCCCATTTCTTTGTATTTGCATAATTTCATAACTAAGTAGAAAAGAGTAGAGCATAGACATCACCTTCTATCTTGGTTTTTTTCCATATAGGTATTTTCCACGTACAACTTGTGTTCATTATGTGGATGGTGTGTTATTTCCTTAGCTTATTCCATTTCAATGTTTATTTACTTTAGTATGTCATGCATTGAGCCAATAACATAAAATGTTAAGCTAAAGCAAAACACTACATAATAATATATTACAAAAAAATTTAATATATGTTGTAATAAAATATTTGAGTAGAGTATCCATGACCTACACACACCATTTGGTAAAAGAGTATTTTTCTTTGGTTTTTTTTGAAAAGTTATTTGATCCAAAAATTTGCATAAGGAAGAATTCTCAAAACCCTAGTAGCCATGGTGGACGAGTCCCATAATAACAATGCACAGGATGAGCTAGAGGAGAGATTTCCAAATTTAGACTCGCAAGTCATTAGCATCTCTTGAAACATGGCCATTCTCATGTAAGCTATAAGGAACAAGTTGGAAGCATCTAGCTTGTTTGGAAGCTCTAACTTAATTCATTTTCATATCAATTAAATCTACTACTCAAAACTATTGGTTCATGAGTATTCTAGATTTTATTAGCAACATGGTTTACCAATAATAAAGATTGAAAAACTCACAATACTTTAATGAGTTAGCATAAGGTGCACTATTAAGAGACTCAAATACACTATTAAAGAAATTCACCCAATTGTAGATTCCCTAAAAAAAAATTCAAGTTAGAAACAATTTAGAAATAGAATATATGTTTTAAAATGCAGTATTATCAATTTAGCTGAAATGGATTCAGTGCAACCTTAAGAGAAATAGGCAGATCCAACCTTGAAGGGAGATGTTAGATGAGGAAATGTATTAAGAAATTAAGTAAACATTTGTTTAATATTTGGTCAAGGTATCTATTTATGTTAGATGAATGCCATGTTTTAACTTAAAAAGAATATTTTAAAACTTAAATAAATAATTACATTTTATTTTTTCATTTATCTAATTATTTAGTTTAATTAAATTTAAAAATTTAAAAATGAAAAAGTTAAAAAAGTTCCAGATTTATGTTTCCCATCCCCCAAATATGTAAGCACAAACACTTAATAATATATCTTCATAAAAATATGTTTCCCATCCCCAAAGGACGGACTGTAGGGATCCTTTGCCTTTAAAAGAACGGACTGTAGGGATCCTTTGCCTTTAAAAGGACGGCAGGGATCCTTTCTCCTGTGATTTGAAAATGACATTCAACAGAACTCTCTCTTTCCTGTGATTTGAAATTTAATTCTTTCATTTGCACATCGATTAAGACTACCACTCAAAACTATTGGTTAATCAATATTCTATATTTTATTAATAATCTGGTTTACTAATATGATACTTGGATGAAATGTTAAGACACTCGTCAATAATCAGAATAATATGTTTTAAAATGCAGTATTATCAAGTAGAAATGAATTTAATGCAACCTAAAGAAGGGAATGGGAAAGGTTATGATAGCTGAAATGTTAAGACACTCCTTAAGAATTAGAAAAATATGTTTTAAATGAGGTGTTACCAATTTATTCTAAATGAATTTAATTTGATATAAAGAAAAATAGGTAGATCCAATCAGGAAGGGGGAAGAGGTTATGACTAAAAGTATCTTGAAAATTACATTGATAGATGTTTAGATATTATTTCATATCTTGGATTTTTTCTAGCAAATCAACAAGATTCATTTTATAGTGGTCCTATCTTGTTATGCTTAAATGCATCTTAATTAGAATTTAATAAGTTTTAATTAAGAATTCACTATTTAAATATTTATAAATCTATAATTCACTAAAGGTTTTTGTTTATTAAATTTTTTTTTTATGTTTTTTTAGTTTAATATTTATGTTATATATTAAATGAATTTTTATAATGATCTTCTAATTAGTTTAATGTTTAATATTTGTTTAGCATCCACCCATCTCTACAAAACTAAGTGGCTAGCTACACCTATAGGTGTTCACCCACCACATGACTTGTGGGTGTGCTAGTTATTTGATTACATTATCTATCTATGTTAGATAAATGTGTGATTTCATTAAAATGAGTAAGTCAAAACGGAAATTAATGGTTATATTTTTTTTTTCATCCATGTGATTGTTTAGTTTATTTTAGTTATAAAATTTGAAAATGAAAAAGTGCAAAGCACTTATTGATATAAATTAAATAAAAAACTAAATAAGGGTTTTGTTAGTCTCCATAGGTATTATTATGAGAAAATTGAAACAATAAAGAAATAAATCTAAGACTATGATGTGCTTATTTTTCTCAATATAAGGATGCACCTGCTACCTCATAACTTGAGTTAATCATTCTTTTTAGCTTGGTGTTTAGATAAAGGATCCATCTAAGTGAGAAGGGTATCCAATCTCCACATCCATAACTAGATGGAATGCTTATCCCAAAAAAGAAGAGGCTATACCCAAGCATAACAATGAAGTAATGAACTCCAATAACAATACTTTGTGAGTACTATTTTTGTATCCCAAAAAAGAGCCTCTTTTGGTAAAACAAGAAACAATGGATATATGAGATAAAAACCCAAACAATGAAAAGTGCTAATAATGCAGCAAGCAAATAGGGATTTTTACCAAATTGGATTGATAAATAAAGCATTCCTTCCAAATTGGGGAGTACATATGGTCCCAAAATTGATTAGTAATCACCTAGGGCATGTCTGGGTCATGATAAATGCAAAGTGACACCAAATATGATCAATTTAATTAGTGTAATCCCGTGGTAATCCCCAAATTATGCACATGTGGCCACTACTAATCATCTATGAAAATAAGGGAAGTGGCCAAGCATGAAAGCAAGGGAAAACCTCATAGAAGAGAAGTGATCAAGGATAAAATAAAATGAAACCCTATATTTTTATGAGAAACTAAGGATGACATCTAATGGTAATCAAATGGGATATCTAAACTATGTTGAAGAGAATAAACTATTTGGACCATAATAGGTGGCACTTAAAAGTAAAACTTCAACATTCATTATCACACCATGGAAGTGGGTAGGAGCCTTCTCTATTATATTATGAAAGTCTATGCATAAAAAAGTGAAATGTGCAAAATATATATATTTCCCCTATGGAAAGAGTATTGATACAATCAATCACACGAGCGTGACTTGAGATCAATCCATCCCAGCCTAGAAGAAAACAAAGCTATGGCAATAAAAGGAAAATAAGGTGGAATAGTAAATAGGTGGAAAGTGTAAGTTAATTTTAGAAGAAGGTGAAAACAAAGTGGCATATGAGAGGGAAAAAGGGAGAACATTTGGGATGTTTCTAGTGTGGAAAAGGTAGTAAGCCATAATGTATCATCATGAGAAGGGAATTGTTATGTGATGTGTATCTAAATATATCAAGAAATATCAATGATCAACTCATTGTCTCAATATCATGGGATTGGAATCCATATGTTTCTTAGGAAAATATAAATAGGAAAACACGTAATGAAGGAAAATATAAATTAACTGGAAACAAATCACATAGTGAGCAATCTAAAGTTGTAGAATTATTAATCATAATTCAAAGAAGGGAATGGATAGTTCAATGGATGTATAAGATTTGTAATTGACAACACATATGAATAATTCAAGAAGCTTAGCTATCCCACAATCATTTAAGTGATACTTGATATATGAAAAGGAAATGGGTGAAAGTAAAGAGTAGTAGACTAAAACAAAGTGTACGTGTACTTACTTAAGTGTTAGTGTGATGTGCTACCACATGATGTCAATCTAATGCTCCTATATGAAATGCTAAGATTTCATATCTAGTATATACATGTGTAAAATAACTTGAACAAGTACATTACCCTCCTCATTTAGTTCACCATGAACATGTATGATAGTGCATGAGGAGAATAAGAAATAATGGAAGGATAAGTAGGCCAAGAAAACATGAGTATTACTACAAATCTCCCATGCATTATTCCATTGTTAAACAACTGGGAGGATGTTCCAAAATGGATCATGATATAATTTGTCATATATTTTTGGTATGTTTTTTTGTGGAAAAAATAGAGCTATTTACTTATAGGGCCCATTTTAGGTGCAAATCTCACTTTGGTGATTTAGGGTCTAGAACCTTGTAGATCCATTTTGAGGCCTTAAATGGATATTTTTGGATTCAAAACTTTGTGAATAAATTTTTATCCTATTGACACTATTCTACACATTGAGATATTTTCAATGATGTAAGTATCACCTCAATCAAAGTTTTTATGAGGAAGTTATTCCTCCCACAAGTTGACTAGTCATGTGATGACCATGATATCAAGTCTATGCCACCTTATCTCCCATTACCTACACTCATGGAATTTGTCAAATGTTGAATTCCAAGACGATTCTAGAGGGTCCAATACACTAACACTAATTGGGAGTTGAGGCATGCAAAAAGCATAACCTTGACCATAGATTATCATCAAACTATATTAAATACTAGGCCATTGGGAATAGAAGGGGTTCCATTCTTGTTATATTGTTTGTTGTTACATAATTGTGCAAAGCATCTAAGAGTGGGTTATTTAAGCATAATAGAGAAAATAGAAGATCATATAACATCCATACTTTGCATAGTTTCCATTACAACTCCATAGTGAGTGCCCATTTCTTTGTATTTGCATAATTTCATAACTAAGAAGAAAAGAGTAGAGCATACACATCACCTTCTAGCTAGTTTTTTTCCATATAGGGATTTTATAGGTACAAATTGTGTTCATTATGTGGATGGTGTGTTATTTTCTTATCTTATTTCATTTCAATGTCTATTTTCTTTAGTATGTCATGCATTGAGCCAATAACATAAAATGTTAAACTAAAGAAAAACATTACATAATAATAGATTACACAAAATTTTAATATATGTTGTGATAAAATATTTAAGTAGAGTATCGATGACCTATACATGTCATTTGGTAAAAGAGTATTTTTCTTTGGTTTTTTTTGAAAAGTTAGAGGATGCAAAAATTGGCATAAGGAAGAATTCTCAAAACCCTAGTAGCCATGGTGGATGAGTACAATAATAGCAATGCACACGATGAGCCAGAGGAGAGATTTCCAAATTTAGAATCACAAGTCATTGGCATCTCTTGGAACATGGCCATTCTCATGGAATCTCTAGGGAACAAGTTGGAAGCTTCTAGGGTGTTTGGAAGCTCTAACTTCTTTCATTTTCATATCAATTAAATCTACCACTCAAAACTACTGGTTCATGAGTATTCTAGATTTTATTAGCAACATGGTTGACCAATAATAAGGATTAAAATACTCACAATACTCTAATCAGTTAGCATAGGGTGCACTATTAAGGAACTCAAGTGCACTGTTAAGGAACTTCACCCAATTGTAGATTCCCTCAAAAATTCAATCTAGAAACAATTTATAAATATAATATATGTTTTAAGATGCAATATTATCAATTTAGTCGAAATGGATTCAATGCAACCTTAAGAGAAATAGGCAGAGCGAACCTTTAAGGGGAGAGGTTAGATGAGTAAAGGTATGAGGAAATTAATTATGGTCAAGTTATCTATTTACATTAGATGAATGTGTGGTTTAAGCTTAAAAAGAGTAAGTTAGAACTAAAATAAATAATTACATTTTATATTTTCATTTATCTGATAATTTAGTTTAATTAAATTACAAAATTTTAAAATGAAAAAGTTAAAAAGGTGCAACATTTATGTTTCCCATACCCAAATATGTTAGCACAAACACTTATTAATATATATTAATAAAAATTTAAGGTATATTGATACAAAACAATAGAAGTTGCAAAGCAGCAAGTCCTTGCCTCAATGAAAGATGTTCCACAACTATTTAATTGCACTATAGAGAAAAACAAGTTAATGGGGTTATATCAACAGATTAATGAGGTTACATCAAATACATGCACATTTGACTCATCAAATACTTCATAATGATGTAATTGTTGTTCCACTTAAGTCACTACCATTTAATATGGATAATTGTCTTTCCTATACTCCACTATGATTTACAATCAAACTACTTGAAAGTGCATTTGTCTTATGGTCCAATAATATTACAAATATACCATTATATGTAGGTAATTTCTATTTACAATCAAACCAACAATTCCTTTTTCATGTTGTAATTGTAGTGTTACACTAAATATAAATGGTCAAAAAATGTCTTAAAAATAAATCAATAGTGTGGTCTAAATTATTTGACCCTTAAAACACCATGCCTTAAAATATTCAAGAATGCTAATCACTACTTTCCTCTCAGAACATTTGTCCTAAGAAAAGATACAATTTACATGTGGATCCATTAGAGAGAAACAATTGTTAACATATTTAATTAATTATTTTGACTCACGTTTGACGGTAATTCTTTGTAATCAATTGTGGAACCAGAAGAGCTAGTTCAATAAAGAAATTAGACTTACGACATGCACCCTCATGTTTCCTAACTTAGGGGGCATCATTAGGACAAAATGAAATGATTACACCTTTACTTTTAGTAAACTTGGAAGTTGCTCCAACTCTCCCAGCTATATCTACCATCTTGATGTTCAGTGACCCAAATGCATCATCCCCAAACACAAGCTTGTAACAAAAGAAGTAAGACAACTTTATAAGCATGAGTCATTAAGGTTTTTCAGTGGCATGTCACACACCCTGCAAAAAGTTCAACATGAATAATATACTTCATTAGAAGCTTCTTGGACCAAGATATCATTTCAAATTTTATTATTGTATTGATTCTCCTTAACTCTATGGACATTTCTTGGATAATAAATTTAAACAAAACCCATGAATTTAGATGCATACAAATATATATCAAACAAAACCCATATATGAAGGAGGAAACCCAACATGATGATGCAAAGAACTTTGTCCCAAAACCAGGGAACCGACAATCTCTATTTTGATGGAGTGAATTTGATATAGAAAATATATCAATATGAGATATATAAGCCCAACATGATGGTTACCAAGAAATTTTCTTGAGAAATAGAAAAAACTATGCATATGATGAAGGTACCTAGATATAAATACCAACCTAGAAAAAAGCACAACACCAATACCATGTTTAACTAGAACTTTCTTGAATAAATATACATCAACACATATACAACGTTGGATAAAATTTTGATGTAGATAGAAATATCCATCAATAGATAGACACTGATAATGTAGATGAATTTGGTGGTTTGTAATCTCCTTGGTTTCCTCTTTTAACCAAGGAGACAATGGGGCACACCATTTCCATATCCAAATTTAACATTCATGACCAATTTCATTTTTATTCAATGACATTGCATTTAACAACAAAAATAAATAAACACAGCTTCCCAAAACAATTTATGCATTCATTTAATTTACATGAAACACAACATGAACACACATATAGTTGCAAGAAAATTCCATTCATTTCAACATTTATAAACAATAAATTAAATAATATGGAAACACAAAATTAAAGCATGTCATTAATACACAAATAACCACTTATCTTTTAAGCAATTATTATCCAATTAGTTGCACTTGAAGGGCATTCCTCTCTGCTATAGGAACTGTCAAGCTAAAACTTACTTTGACAGGCCACCCCCGAGCTGTGGCTATCAATCGAAAAGGGAAAATCTCTTCCTCAATCCCAATTTACTTAGTTGAATTCTCATGCAACCCATTGGTGCCTAAACCCCCTCCACAAGTGTCCCAATCCTTTATTCTCCTTCCCCATAAGCTTTCACAATACTAAGAAAAATATCTATTCTTTGAGTTAACATCCCCTTGGAAAGCCTCCATATCCCTTTTAACGCTCTAGCATAGGATGGACAGGAAGTTTCTAAAATTTGGACTCCAAGGCAAAAGTTGCAGGCCATGTTTCTCTCTCAGCACTTTACCCGGGTTGATTGCATGCATAATGCATGTACCTCTATGGAATTTCCATTCTCTAATACAATATTTGGCTAAGGCTTCTAAAGGTGATGACTAAGAATTCAAATTTGAAATAATGGAGAAGTGATGAAGAAAAAAATCCTTCTCTAGCTGGAAAAATCACCTTTATAAACATAAATTAGCTTTCCATGTGGCCACCCCACATGTAACAACTTTTATGTAATGTCACATCCATATGGTCTCCACGATACTCAACTCATCATATAACCCCTAATGTTTCTAGCATGGGAAGGGTTAATTTTGATTTAATATTAATGTAATCATATGCCACTTTAAACTTAGGATTAATAATTCCATGTTTAAATTATTAAAGATTTTAATTATATTTAATTTTGGAACCTAATGGATGTGCTAGGTGGATAAGGTGGGAACATGAAGCCTTGTGGGCCCAATGAGTTGTCGTCCTAAAATGCAACCAGGAGAAAATTAGAAATATCCACAAAGGAAGAAAAATATAAAAGCAACACAAAAGCCTAACCAACCAGAAAATCATGTGCAAAGCATGCAAGCACAGGAAAATCTATCAACATGAAAAGAAAACAACTTAGGAAATCAAGGAGGGCATAGTTTCCAAAAGAGAGAAAGGCATGTCATCCTGAAAAGAAGGAAACAAGGAGGGTCCATTTTCTAAAGGAAGAAAAGGCATGTCAATTCACTAGTACAATTTAATGAGAGATAAGTGACTAGGAGACTAAAATATTTATTCACCACAGTTTTTTCAAGGGATAAACGACCAAAATTGAGCAATTTTAAGTGAGCCAACTAAAAACAACTAAGCTAAACGACTAATTTAGTCGCGAGATAAAATATATGACTAGATAACAAGTGACTAAAATAAAAAAGACTAATGTAAATCACTAATTTAGTCACAATAATACAAATATGACTAACTAACAATGATTAAGAATATGAATTAATCGTTTATGTTAGTCATTTTTAGTTGTGCCACCTCGAAAATGGAATATTACAATTTTGACAATGAATTTGTACAATTTACTAAATTTTAACATTGTATATGGATTTAAAGACCCCTTGAATCCATACATAGTGTTAAATTTAGTAAATTGTAACATTGTAGATTGATTTAGATACCTGAGTGATAATTGTGTCCCTCGACAATGGAATCTTGTAATTTTGACAATGAGTTTTTAGGTTTACTAAATTTAAACACTCCATATGGATTCAAAGACTTTATCTGAATCCATTTTAACATTGCATATAGGGGGTCTCTGAATCCATTTACAGTGTTACAAATTTGTAAATTTTAACACTATATATGGATTCAAGAGAGATCCCTCATGTCACTCTGCAACATTTTATTATTTCAAGACATCAAGTGAGGTCCCTAAAGCTCTAATAGTTAGGGATATTCCAACAAAAAAACCACTAGAAATATAAAAACATCTAATAGTTAGGGATATTCTATGAAAAAATCCATCTAAACTAAATAAATGATCAACATAATATCAATCGCATCCATGCAAATATTAAATATCCTCCTTTTTTTTCAATTTTAGACGAAATCGATAATTGGGCAGGTCTTGTACTTGCATGACACGGGGTCGATTCTCGTCCACTGCCACTATAACCTCCAGTTACATGCACATGACCCCATATGTATGCATACAAGGCTATATGGGGTTTGAACCTACCATGTATCACAAGGAATTCCTTAACAATGCACTTCAACGCCAACTAGTCTACTGCTCGACAAAGAATCTCCTAAATTTATTTTATTTCACATTCTATATAAAATTATTTCTAATAGATATTTTTCAAAAAATTTGAGCTTTCTTGAGCTAGCACATGCCTTAAATTTAGAACATTTTTTAGGCTAAATATGTATTCTACTGCAACTTCATGTGGTCCTCTCATTAATGGATACCAACAACCTAATTTCCCTTATTGAATAAAGAGGATCATTTTCATGTTAGGTAACTACTTACTAGATATCTAATAATTCTATTCAAAGAATATGGCCTCAAACAATATGTGGTTAATTACTAAACACTCAAAGTAAATAGGTTAGGGTAGAACCCTAACAAGAACTATTGACTTTAACACTACTTTAGAGATTACAATGTGGTGAATCTCATTGACATGTTTATAAAATATTGAATACAACAACAATCACATGTTTTTTTAAGAAGCATAACAACATCATGGTTCTCTTTAGTTTAGTCATGTCAATGGTTTTTTTCCAAATAACTAAATGATAGAATTGTAGGACTCTTCTTTTGATGATGTAATAATTGTGGACTATTTCCAATAGTAATATAGTAACACTATGATATTAGAATATAATTTTTTTAAATGCTATTGAGGAAATGATGAAATGAGAGATAAACATTGATTAAAAAAAATAACGCCCTATGACATTCCCTCTTATTGAGGAAACGATGACACGAGAGATAAATAAATAAGTTTCAATTAAGAATTCACTATTTAATTATTTATAAATCTATAATTCACTAAAGCTTTTTTTGTTTATTAAAAATATTTGTTTTATGTTTTTTTCGTTTAATATTTATCTTATATATTAAACGGATTTTTATAATGATCTCATAATTAGTTTAATGTTTAGTATTTGTTTAACATCCACCCATCTCTACAAAACTAAGTGGCTAGCTATGCCTATAGGTTTTCACTCGCTACTTGACTTGTAGGTGTGCTAGTTATTTGATTACATTATATATCTATGTTAGATGAATGTGAGATTTCAATTTAAAATGAGTAAGTCAAAACTGAAATAAATGGTTATATTTTATTTTTTCATTGATGTGATTGTTTAGTTTATTTTAGCTATAAAATTTGAAAATGAAAAAGTGCAAAACGCATATTGATATAAATTAAATAAAAAACTAAATAAGGGTTTTTATAGTCTCCATAGGTATTATTATGAGAAAATTGAAACAATAAGGAACTAAATCTAAGACTATGATGTGCTTCTTGCTCCCAAAATAAGGATGTACCTCCTACCTCATAACTTGAGTTGAATCATTATTTTTAGCTTGTTTTTTCGATAAAGGATCCATCTAAGTGAGAAGGGTATCCAATCTCCACAACCATAACTAGATTGTTATATTTTCTTAATATCTGACTAGATTATCTAGGATATTTATCTGAAAGGATAACAAGTACAACAAAATGCATAAGATGTAAAAGATACACAAGACACAAATATTTTTCATCGGGGAAACCATAAAGGAGAAAACCTTGCAAACTTCTTCATAATAGTAAGATGATCAAAAGCAGTAATAAGAAATGTTTAGCAACTATCTTTCTCTCCTCCTATGACTTCCTCTCTCTCTCAAAACACCTTAGAGAGTGTAGGAGGTGTGTGTAAATGAGGGAGAGTGCCTCCCTATTTATACCCTTTCAAGTCACTAACCAAATATAAGACTCGAGCCTACATGTCATCTCACATGGGGCCCACTTCTCCTAGAGAGACCACAATTACATATTACATGATGTCGCAATGGGGACTATTGCCCCAACATACAATGGAGGTTGTACCTGAAGATATAGACACAATTTAGAAATCCCGTAAAGGGGTAACACACATCCCCAATGGGGGTACATATAATGATACTATACATTAGAATATCTTTCGAAGTTACAAATACATCAACACTCCCTCTTAACTAGGAAGGTATTCTTTCTATGGACAGTCATCAACACATCTGGTCAGGTCTTCATCGCATCATCATCATCACATAGCCATAGAGTCTTCATCATAGCTGTTGGAATCATATTCTTATAATTTGATCATCATCCCATACTATCTATCATCAGAAGTTTCTACAGTGCCAACCCTTTTTCATGCTAGATGTAAGCCTAGCCTCCATGTAGGTCTTTATCGATAGAGCCAACCCTTTTTCATGTTGGATGCAGCTACAGAGCTAGCCATTTTTCATCCTGGATGTAGGTCTACAGTACCAGCCCTTTTTCATGCTGGATGTAGATCACCATATACAGATCCAACCCTTTTTCATGCTGGATGTAGGTCTTCATCTATAGAGCCAACCCTTTTTCATGCTGGATGTAGGCCTTTCCCTCTCCAAGGTATTTCTCGACAAAGCCAACCCTTTTTCATGTTGGATGTAGGCCTTTCCCTCTACAATTTCTTTCTCTATAGAGAAAACCATTTTTCATGATGGATGTAGGCCTTTCCCTTTGCAAGGTATTTCTCTACAGAGATAGCCCTTTTTCACGCTGGATGTAGGCATTTCCCTCTGCAAGGTATTTCTCTACAAAGCCATCCCTTTTTCATGTTGGATGTAGGCCTTGCCCTCTACAAGGTATTTCTCTATAGAGCCAGCCCTTTTTCATGTTGGATGTAGGCCTTTCCCTCTGCAAGGTCTTTATCTACATATCCAACCCTTTTTCATGTTGGACGTAGACCTAGCCCTCTTCCAGGTCTTTATCATCTTTGTGAGCAAGCTGTCAAGTAGGTACATCTCAGGACTTACTATATGCCTCTTGCAAAACCTGCAAGATCTCCCAGAACTAATTATATGCCACTACAAAACCTGAAGGAGCATCCCAAGACTGATTACATGCCTTTCAACACTTGTGTACCCTATTATTACCTCATCATATTTAGATCCTCTCATTGTCTTATGAAGCACAACCTAGATACACATAACACAACACTTACGTCAACGACCATGGGAGGCTCAACCTACCACCATGTCGAAAAGGCTCTCTACACTTACATCAATGACCATGGGAGGCCCAACCTACCACCATGTCAGAAAGGCATATGTGTATCTGCGTCTTCTGGACTCATCACTCCCCCTTGGAAGGATCCTCGATCTGAAGTACACCAAGCTTCTCTCTGAAGTATTCAAACTTCACTCTGGCCATTTCTAGCATAGAATCACATCAGGACTGATTATGTCCAAGGATAACATACGAGCTTCTCTAGGACTGATTACATCCGAGGACAAACTATAGGACTGATTACGTTTGAGCAACCGATGAGCTTCACCGATATTTTATGCTCACGCAACCTGTCTCACTAGCTATGCTAGAACTCATCACTCCCTCTTTTGAGAGATCTCTATCTGGATCACATACTGGAGCTTCACTACTCCCCTCTTGGCTGTACTCAGCACCATGCAGGACTGCATCCTGCCAAACCAGTAGCCCACACTGGATCTTAGACTGAAGCAGCAACCCAAGGTGCTCTTCTTCTCAGTGGTGCTACCAATCTGAATCAACATAACCATGAAAGTTAGGATTATCATTCGTATCATACTTGAGCCCATACTCAATTGTACCCTTAAGGTACCTCATTACATTATTTGTAACCAGGTGAGCATGTCTCAGATTTGTCAGGAACTGGCTCATTTTTTTCAAATCAAAGCATGTGACTTGTCTTGTATTCATTGGGCACATCAATCAACAAATCATCTGACGATACATCGTGGAATCAACCATCTCTGATGAAGCATCACTCAATAGCTTCACTCAATAGCATCACTCAATAGCTTCACTCACTGCATACTTCCCTTGTCCAAGGGATATTCCATACGCACTTTGCCACACCTCCATGACTAGAAAGTAGTGCATCATACCCAAGTCCTTTATCTCAAACTCGGAAGCAAGTCTCCTTCTTGCATCTTTAATGAGTTCCTATTTTCCTGTCAGGAACAGGTCATCGACATATAACAGGATCATCACTTGCCTTCCGCCTTCAAACTTGAATCAAAGGTTGGAATCTTCTTTACTCTCAGTAAATCCTAGAGCCATCAGTATTATGTCCATCCTGTCATACCATGTCAAACCTCAAGATCTTCTGGAGTTACTCCCTCTGAAGCGGAGCATCATTCTGCCTCTTCCTTTCATACTCTATGTATTGAAATATTGTGTACTAGAGTGACAAGTAGCTTCCTCTGCTACTAATATTCTATGTATCCATATAGGGTCACTAGATACCAAGATCCTCTATCTTGAACCTTTTGAAAATTTCTTCTTGCACCCATCTATGAGCTTTTCATCCTCTATAGGATTTCATTTTCAACCTTGTATCAAAGATTAAGATATTCATCACTCTAGGTGATCTTCAAGCTGCTCATCTATGTGTTATCCCATGGGTGCCTTCTGAGCTCGTACAAGGCCTTATTTAATTTGCGCACATGATTCTTCCTGTCATGTGTCTCAACTCCCAGTGGCTGCAAATGTCTCTTTGTAGTCTATGTCGTCTTTCTGTGAGAAGCCTCATGCTACGAATCTTTCCTTGTATCCCACGATGTTGCCATCTACTGCATGCTGGGTCTTGTATATCCATTTGGAAGACACTACGGACTTCCCTTTAGGTCTCGATACCATATCCTAGACATCATTCTTCTTGAACTGGTGCTCTCCTTCCCTTTCTTCTTGGCTACTTCTTCATAGCTAGAAGGCCCTTGCATCAATCATGTCGCTCAACAGTGTGACATAACTGGAGTGTGTCTCAGGCCTCTTTCTTTGTTTGAAATTATCGTCATACTATTCTTCATCTTGGATTATTTCTCGTGCCCAAGGTGGTCTTCATCTCTCGAGGTGGACCCACTACTCTCTTTATATTCTTCTAAAGCTCTTTCTTTCACCATGGTGTCTTTGACCCGGGAAGCTTCACGTTCCTCTTCTGAATTGTTGTTACTTGTTATTTTCCATGATCTACAAGTCAAGTTCAATTTTATGATTAGAAACATATCATAATTTCCAAAACATATTAGTAGTGACAAAATTATGTCACATAGCCATGCGACTATTTTAGCTAATGCTACAACATTCATCCATTTCATGTCTACATACAATAAATTCTAGGTGCATTCTACTCTAATGTTATTAAGAGTGTGTACTACTCCTAATATTCCAGCAAAGATGTTTCAATCTAGATAAGTAGTAATTGAATGTAGTACATCAACATTTATTTCTTACCCATAATGTGCAATTCAGTAGTATAAATGAAAATACTCAAACATGCATAACACATCAACTGAAAATAAAAAAATGCATAACCAAACAATATCACGAAATGACAATTGAATACTCATATTTATTTGTTTCATGGGTAGACTCCTTCTTGAGCCTTCAGCTTCATCATCTTCTTCATTCATAACAACATTATTTCTTATCCAAATGCTAAAATGGATAAGAGGTTCTTCAAGAATTGAGTCCTTCATATTCCTCATCGCTTGAGGGATCTTCTTTGAATCATGAGAGTTTAACCTTCAGTTGCTTCTGTTCTCTTATTACGAGTCGAGCTTCTTCTTTTGTTCACTCTTCTCAAATTCTACTGAAGGTAATCACTTTATTCTGGAACACATTCCTCGAATGAATGAATCCCATGATCTTGGGAGGTCATTCAAGGTGGTTATACCAATATCTTATTCTTCTTCAATTTCTTCATCATAGCATCGAACAATTCCTTTTAGTGTCTTCAAGGATGAAACACGAGGGATGAGATTATCTTTAATAGAATATGCAATGATTCTCTTGGCTCTAGCCTTAGCCTCATCTCCCTTTGGCTCCTAGAAATTTCTTACTGAAATACTGATCCAAGTCAATTTCTTTAAGGATCATGGAGGTCCTATACTTCCATACTCGAAATTTGTCAGCTTCACCAAGCTTATGTGATTAGTCATTTTGAAATGCGAACCTCAAATGTAAATAGCAAAATTTTTAGATCTTACCGATTTGAGGTGTCCATCCTAGTTCTGGATCTCGCTGATCTAGGGTTGGTAAGAGAAACCCTAAATTTCAAACTTTTGATTGGATAGAAATATGGGCCTCTTCAAGGTGAGCTGTCCAATTTACTCCTTTTCTAAAAACAGCGGAGGGAAGCTCCCGGAACGGGAAGCCCTAGTTTTCCAATTTCTTCTGCAAAAATGACTGATATTGATTCTATTGTTTCTCCGCAGGTTCAAATCCTTAAGGTCTGCGATTTCTCACTATGATATATTGATAAGTATTATTTCCAACCCCATAGGTTAGAGTAGAAATGGATTCTCCAAGTGGGAATTATGCTGAGTTTCCCAAGGTAACTGTTTTGGGGGCTGTTCAACATAGCGAACTTGTACAGACTACCATGTGTCACTATTTCACATTATGGCTCTGCAAAACGTAACACATAAACTAAAGTCCGTTACCTACTTGGAAAATTTTGATGAAATTTAGTTTGGACCTTCCTAGCCAGAGATATAGCAAATCTCCCCAGGTCACCTCTTTAAGACTGTATTCTAGAGGAGGCTGGAACCCTGATTTGAAGGAACCATATCTCCTAAATTATAGAGAAGCTAAGGCTGAAATTTTTACACAGTGTACAACAATAATTTATCTTTTGCATATAAAAATTTTGGCTTCTAATCCTTCTCCAATATCTCGTTATAGGGGAAGTTCTAGGATTACTAAATTCAGTATTTCAGCGTTTTCAGGCATGAAACCCTCATTTCTATTAGCTGCCAAACCAACTGTATTTCGGTTGTACAATGAAACTTCTCTGATTCAGAAAGCGATACCACCAATAGATGCTCCCTATTGAGTCAAGTTATCCTATCTCTCCTTGATTGATGATCTATGGAGAGAACACCTTCAACTAGGAAGCCCTAGTTCCTGCAACTGCACAGTGCTTTCTTTTAGAGAGGCTCTGATACCATGTTAGATTTTATTAAGATCTGATTAGATTATCTAGGATATTTATCTGAAAGAATAACAAGTACAACAAAATGCATAAAATGTAAAAGATACACAAGACACAAATATTTTTCATCGGGGAAACCATAAAGGAGAAAACCTTGCAAACTTCTTCAGAATAGTAAGATGATCAAAAGTAGTAATAAGAAATTTTCAATAGATATATTTATCTCTTCCTATGATTGTCTCTCTCTTTAAAAATGCATTAGAGAGTGTATGAGGTGTGTTTAAATGAGGGAGACCGCCTCCCTATTTATACCATTTCAATTCACTGACTAAATATAAGACTCGAGCCTACATGTCATCTCACATGGGGCCCACTTCTCCTAGAGAGGCCACAATTACATATTACATGATGCTACACTGGGGACTATTGCCCCGACTTACAATGGAGGTTGTACCTCAAGATCTAGACACAATTCATACATCTCGTAAAGGGTTAACACACATACCCAATGGGGGTACAACAACATACAATGATAATATCCATCATAATATCTTCCGAAGTTACAAATACATCAACATAGATGAAATAATTATCCCAAAAAACAAGAGGCTATATGGAAGCATAACAATGAAGTAATGAACTCCAATAAAAAAAAATTGAGTACTATTTCTGTATCCCAAAAAAGAGCGTCTTTATATCATTGGTAAAAGGAAAAACAATGGATATATGAGCTAAAATACCAAACAATGCAAAGTGATAATAATGCAACGAGTAAATAGGGATTTTGACCAAATTGGATTGATAAATAAAGCATTCCTTCCAAATTGGGGAGTACACATAGTCCCAAAACTGATCACTAACCACCTAGAGCATGTTTGGGTCATGATAAATGCAAAGTTGCACCAAATATGATCAATTTATTTACTGAAATCCCCAAATGGTGCAAATGTGGCCATAACTAATCAAATATGAAAATAAGGGAAGTGGCCAAGCATGAAAGCAAGGGAACCCCTCATACAAGAGAAGTGATCTAGCAAGGGAACCCCTCATACAAGAGAAGTGATCAAGGATAAAATAATATGAAACCCTATCTTTTTATGAGAAAATCAGGATGAGATCTAATGTTAATCAAATGGGATATCTAAACTATGTTGAAGAGAATAAACTATTTGGACCAAAATAGGTGGCACTGAAAAGAAAAAATTCAACATTCATTGCGCCGAGAGGTGCTCTATAGCCTAGTATGGGGGAGATCTTGTAAAGTAACATTTTGTAACATTCCTCATGTAAATTTTGGCTATAAATATTATGAGGGAGATATTGTAACATTATGTAATGTTCCTCATGTAAATGTCGGCTATAAATATTATTTATGATTATGAGGGAGATGTTATAACTTTATGTAACATTCCTCATGTAAAGGTCAACTATAAATATTTACTTTTTACTTCTGTTTACTTATGATGTAGATTTTGTCGGCCATTAATTAAAAGTAAATATTTTTAACGCAGTATGGGGGAGATCTTGTAACGTTATGTAACTTTACTCATGTAAAATTACTTATTACTTGCCGATTATGATGTAGATGTTGTAACGTTATTTTTTAATTCTAAAAAGTAAAAAGTAATAAATACATTTTTTATGTCATTAAGTAAAAAGTAATAAATACAAATTTTAATTATCCGTCAAAATAAACCTGTAACAATTTGTTTTTGTTTTTTCATATCAATTTTTCTTTTTATATAAATAGGTTGCATGAGATCCACCAAAACAATAGGATCCAAGCACACAGAAGACGAATCTGCTTCCAACCTATGAAACACGACAATCAACATTTGTATCGGCTTTGGCAGTAGCCTGATTCACAACATTCTTGCTTCCTAGGAATATATTGTAGCAATTTCTCACGATCTAAAGAAGGAAATCCTGGTGAATCTGCAGCGAGACTGATGTCACTGCAGAAAGAATATTTTTCAGCATGATGAGCTCCATGTTTTCTTCTTCCAACTCATGGCATTTGTAGACCAGTTCCATCGATTGCAGTAGAATAAGGCTTCCACTGTCTTTATTATCAACCTCACCTCGAAGATTAGAATATATGATCAATTTATGGATACAATTCATGGTCGGCTCCACGACCTTGATGGATCCGGTCTCGCAAGCCATGGCCAGGGGATGCAACAGGATCTCTGCATCAGGTGAACTGAGATAAACTTGGTCGCTGAAGATGCAGCAGTTTCTATTGTCGGGGGTTTAAGGAGATGGGGATGGGGTTTCAGAGTCTGAGATTGTGATTGTGGAAATCTTGTCTATAATAGTTTTGCATTGGTTTACTAGTCTGGAATGCTTTCACCATGATGCATTCTTAATACTATTCTCGAGGGCATATCCCAGGAGATGGCCCAGGCAGGTGCTGCCTCCTAGGGTCTGAGAGGATGCCATGATCTAAATAGATCTTGGCTGCTTCATAGGGAGATTTCATAGGGATTGGCTTAATCAGGTGATCTAAAGCATCTGTAGACCCTGGTTCACCATTAGCTAGAGCTCATTCTCTATATCACATTTCTATGTGTTCTTCAGCAAAATCAGATTGTTGATCATTTTGGTACTCATCGAGGGGTTCTTAAATCAATCCCCATTAGAAATTTGTGAGATTTTCCCTGCTAGTGTGCAAGGAGGTGGCAGAGAGTCATCATCCTCTTAATTTTATTAATTTTAGGGAAGCCTTGCGTCAAATTCACTTGATATAAGTATTTTTTCTTATTATTCAGTCAAATTCACATCAACACGGGAAAGCACGAATAAATTACAAATGGAAAACATCGTAAAGTGAGATTTTATTGTCTGTATAGTTTTTTGGAATTTAAATCATGTATTAAGGTTTGTATTTTTATTGATATTTTATTTGTTTGATTGTTTAAGGTTTTATTATTTTTAGTTTTTCGAAAGGTAAGGGAGATTTTATTGGTGGTATAGTTTTTTTTTCGGGGGAGGGCGGGGGGGTTTAAATGGTGTATTAAGTTTTGTATTTTAGTGATATTTTATTAGTTTGATTGTTTAATGGTTTTATTAGTTTTTTGGAAAGGTAATATTCTTCAAGTCTCAAAAAATACTAGCTTGATTGCTTAAGGGTTTTATTATTTTTTGGAAAGGTAATTTATTAGTTTTGTATTTTAGTGATATTTTATTAGTTTGATTGTTTAAGGGTTTTATTAGGTTATTTTAAAGGTAATATATTCAAGTATAAAAAAATATTAGTTTGATTGCTTAAGGGTTTTATTAGTTTTTAGAAAGGTAATTTATTAGTTTTATATTTTAGTGATATTTTATTAGTTTGATTATTTAAGGGTTTTATTAGTTTTTTCGAAAGGTAATATATTCAAGTCTCAAAAAATACTAGTTGCATTGCTTAAGGGTTTTTATTAGTATTTGGAAAGGTAATATATTCAAGTCTAAAAAAACATTGGTTTGATTGCTTAAGGATTTTATTAGTGCAAACTTCTTTTCAGGTATTGCAGGCAAGGATCTATTAGAAAAGAGGTTTGCATCTCAGGAGATTTGATCCCTCTCAATGCTTGGTAGAGCCTAAGATTTGGATCTATGCTAGTTATCATAACTAAGAAGTGGGTAGGAGCCTTGTCTTTTATACTATGAAAGTTTATGCATAAAAAAGTGAAATGTGCAAAATATACATATTTCCCTATGGAAAGAGTATTGATACAATCAATCACACGAGAGTGACTTGAAATCAATCCATCCAAGCAGGGAAGAAAACAAAGTTATGGCAGTAAAAGGAAAATAAGGTGGAAATAGTAATAGTTGCAAGTGCAAGTTATTTTTAGAAGAAGGTGAACAAAGTGACATATGAGAGGGAAAAAAAGGGAGAACATTTGGGATGTTTCTAGTGTGGAAAACACAGTAAGCCATAATGTATCATCATGAGAAGGGAATTGTTATGCGACATGTATGTAAATATATCAAGAAACATCAATGATCAACTCATTGTCTCAATACCATGGGATTGACTTCCATATGCTTCTTAGGAACATATAAATAGGAAAACAAGTAATGAAGGAAAATATAAATTAACTCGCAACAAATCACACAGTGAACAATCTAAAGTTGTAGATTTATTAATCATAATTCAAAGAAGGGAATGGATAGCTCAAAGGAAGTATAAGATTTTTAATTGACAACATATATGAATAATTCAACAAGATTGTCTACCCCACAATCATGTAAGTAATACTTGATATATGAAAATGAAATGTGTGAAAGTAAAGAGTAGTAGACTAAAACAAATTATACTTGTACTTGCTTAAGTGTTAGTGTGACGTTCTACCATATGATGCCAATCTAATGCTCCTATATGAAATGCTAAGATTTCATATCTAGTATATACATGTGTAAAACAACTTGAACAAGTACATTATCCTCATCATTTAGTTCACCATGAGAATGTATGATAGTGCATGAGGAGAATCAATCAATAATGGAAGGATACGTAGGCCAAGGGAACATGAGTATTACTACAAATATCCCATGCATTATTCCATTGTTGAACAAGTGGGAGGGTGTTACAAAATGGATCATGATATAATTTTTCATCTATTTTTGGTATGTTTTTTGGTGGTAAAATTGGAGCTATTTACTTATAGGGCCCATTTTAGGTACAAATCTCACTTAGGTGATTTGGGGTCTAGAACCTTGTAGATCCATTTTGAGGCCTTAAATGGATATTTTTGGATTCAAAACTTTGTGAATACAATTTTATCCTCTTGACACTATTCTACAAATAAAGATATTTTCAATGATGTAAAGATCACTTGAATCAAATTTTCTATGAGGAAGTTATCCATCCCCACAATTTGACTAGTCATGTGATGACCATGATATCAAGTGTATAGCACCTTATCTCCCATTACCTACACCTGTGGAACTTGTCAAATGTTGACTTTCAAGATGATTTTAGAGGGTCCAATAAAATAACACTAATTGGGAGTTGAGGCATGCAAAAATCATAACCCCAACCCTAGATTATCATCAAAATATATTAAATACTAGGCCACTGGGAATAGAAGGGATTCCATTCTTGTTATATTGTTTATTGTTACATAGTTGTGCAAAGAATCTAAGAGTGGTTTATTGAAGCATAATAGAGAAAATAGAAGATCATATAGTATCCATACTTTCCATACTTTCCATGACAACTCCATAGTGAGTGCCCATTTCTTTGTATTTGCATAATTTCACATCTAAGAAGGAAAGAGTAGAGCACACACATCACCTTCTAGCTAGATTTTTTTCCATATGGGGATTTTCCAGGTAAAACTTGTTTTCATTATGTGGATGGTGTGTTATTTTCTTAGCTTATTTCATTACAATGTCTATTTACTTTAGTATGTCATGTATTGAGCCAATAACATAAAATGTTAGGCTAAAGTAAAACACTACATCATAATAGATTACAAAAAAATTTAATATACGTTGTAATAAAATATTTGAGTAGAGTATCCATGAGCTACACATGTCATTTGATAAAATAGTATTTTTCTTTGGATTTTTTTGGAAAGTTAGAGGATCCAAAAATTGGCATAAGGAAGAATTCTGAAAACCCTGGTAGCAATGGTGGACAAATACATTACTAACAATGCACAGGATGAGCTAGAGGAGAGATTTCCATATTTAGAATAACAAGTCATTGGCATCTCTTGAAACATGGCCATTCTCATGGAATCTCTAGGGAACAAGTTGGAATATTCTAGGGTGTTTCGAAGCTCTAACTTCTTTCATTTTCATATCAATTAAATCTACCACTCAAAACTACTTGTTCATGAGTATTTTAGATTTGATTAGCAACATGGTTTATCAATAATAAGGATTAAAAAACTTAGAATAATCTAATCAATTAGCATAGGGTGCACTATTAAGGAACAAGGAACTTCACCCAATTGTAGATTCCCTCAAAAATTCAAGATAGAAACAATTTAGAAATAGAATATATGTTTTAAGATGTAGTATTATCAATTTTGCCGAAATGGATTCAATGCATCCTTAAGAGAAATACGAAGATCCAACCTTGAAGGGGGGAGGTTAAATGAGGAAATGTTCGAGGAAATTAAGTAAATATTGGTTTATTATTTGGTGAAGTTATCTATTTATGTTAGATGAATGTGTGGTTTAAGATTAAAAAGAGTAAGTTAGAACTAAAATAAATAATTACATTTTATTTTTTCCTTTATCTAATTATTTAGTTTAATTAAATTACAAATTTTGAAAACTAAAAGGTTAAAAGGATGCAACTGTCATGTCCCCTTCCTAGAAAAATATGTAAGAACTCCACTTACCCATTAGGTTCCCATGGGTTCAAGTGGGAATTAATTATATTCGGTGATTAATTAAAATAATAATAAATTTGTGTAGTGAAAAATTGTAAAAATTCATATGGGGCAAATTTGTCCAGTTATGGATTGGGATTATAGTTAGCTGTGAAAGGGTCCCAAGGGGTGTTATTATTTCTTATTAAGTGTTCAAAATGTTAAAGAGGCGCTCAGGTCAAGTTTGGACCAAATCTGGCCCATTTCCATAAAACAAGGAAATTCCATGATTTAAGGGAAGTTGTTGGAATTCTACATTGGGACTTAGATATAACCTCCCTTGAGGTCGTTATGAGCTTTAATAATGTAGGAGAATCCTGATCTCCATTCAAATTCGAAGCTAAATGTTGGATCAGACCTAGAAGGGGTCTTCAATTATGAATTGATGTTCTTTGAACCATCACACTGTAAATAAACCTATGCTTTATGTGATTCTAGATAGATGGCGAGTCATTTGTTGAGTGGCTAGATGAGTGATGAATCATGTAACAAATTCCTAAATTAATGGTAGCGAGTCATAGGATAGTTCAGCATGTTGTTGAGTATATTGAGGATCTGAACCAGAATGGTGCATAAATCTTGTTCTGTATATATATGTAAACCTGTGAGGCAAAGATAGAATAGAACATAATAGAGGAACATAGATAAAAGTAGGAGAAGTAGCTAGAACATATTAAATCTATCTCAAGCAAGGCCAACTAGAGATGCATTAGGCCTAAGGAGATTAGAACACAGGTTCTGAAACAATTCTCTATGTACACTTTCATTGGATGAATGAAAAAGCCTATTTTGGCATAAATCTCTATGCAAAATTATAACTGTTCGAATGTGTGATCTCATAAGCATATGTATGAATGTTTGATTATATCCATGTTAATAATTGATAAGTCTGTGTGTGAAGTCAGGGTTTTTGAGAGGGAGAGAAATAGAGATTGATTGATCGATTCTCAGATCAATCGAATGAGAGTTGGATTAATAATACATTGAGGATTTCATAAATGAAACATGTGCAGAGTAACCTTGTTGCAGGTTTCTGAAGTAGCGATCGATCACTGCAAGGATGGATGATAACCAAGGTATAAGTATGTACAGGTGCAGATAGTCGATATTGTGACTGAATAGATCTACAAATATGGTTTCATTTTGCAAAGTGAATTTGCATACGAGATAAACAATATTCCTAAAAACTAATTTCCCATACATTTCAAGATCGTGTGGTAGAGATTAGATTTGAAAGAAGATCAACAGTCAAGGGACATTTCGTTGATGAAAGAGAACGGAGGATAAAAGGGCAGTCAAGGTGCAAAATTCAAAGGTAATCATTGTAAAGAGGATTAAGATCGACGGTCAAAGTTGATCATTGAATGAGATCTATGGCTGCCAGTGATTCCGCTAAGAGAACTTGCACAGATAAACTAAATCCTGATGTGCATGAAATAATTATGAAATCCGTCCTATGAAATTTGATGTTCACCATCGATCTAAGGAAATTTAGATCCAACGGTCTTGAAGAATTCTGCATATTCAAATAGTGAGGTGGTTAACAACAGAGGATGGATGTGGAATTTCTATAGAATCTGCCTTATTGTATTTGAAGTCTACCATCGAACTGCGTGGATCGAGATCCAATAGTTTCCAATCATTCCGCTGGTTTAACTAGAAGGAAAGTTAACTATAAAGAGTGGATGCAGAATATTTATGGACTCTAATTCACCACAGAATTGATGTCTGCTCTTCGTTGAGAGATTCCTGGGATTTGTTCGGGTTGGTTAGATTTATCAGTTTTGCTAAATATAGAACCGACTAAATCATGTGACAATCCATCTAAAGACTGTTACAACAGGGACTTGGTGTCAAAGTTGTATTAGAGAAGAACAAGGATTCTATGTAATGATTATCAAATCCAAGAGGTAAATCAATTTCTGATTTCAATTCATTTTAAAATTAAAGACTAACAATTGTGTTGAGACGGTTAGTCATAATTGATTTAAATTTTGAATTGCAGACAAAGAGTGTGTGGTTAAATTTGATGATTATCCACAAGAGAGTGGAGAAGAAATCCTTGAAAGGATTTTATAAGTACACGCGAGTCAAACTACTCTTGAGCAATTGAAGAAAGAAAAGGTAAATAATTTCTAGAAAATGTTATTGAATTTGAAGACTGATAACTGGGAGTGTGTTATGCTCAGTCTTGTACAAGGCATTATAGCAGACATTGGAGAGGAGGAGTATAGGCTCTGCAATAGGAAAAATTCCAGACAGTGGCTATAAACCAGAGACAAGAAAGAAAAGTGCAGATGAAAAAGATCAGGAAGAGAATCTTTGAAGGTATGAGATTATCATTTTTATAATTGATGATTGATGACAGATTAAAGGTAGCAATGAATGATTGCAGGAGTAAAAACTGGGAGAGTTGTGCTCAAGAACAATTATGTTCTTGATGAGGAAGAATGATAAGGTCTTGGTACATATCTTATAGGAAATTTATATGATGTTGATTCTAGTGATATGAATTTCATGTTGCAGATAACATGTATCTGGATAACTATGAGAGAACAAGTTTGTTCCTATAGGAGAATATCTTTTGAAGATAGCAGTGGAGATATTTTTTCATCCAACTGTAAAAGTGAAAAGTATGAAGGTATGGAATGTTTGATGTTTGTATTTTGACTCTGGCTGTATGAATTTATTAGGAAATATTTGAAAACAACAAAGAACAGAGAAGTTCTTGAGAAGAGGAAAGAGGAAGCAGTGGCAGAACCCAAGAAATACAACATAGGTTGGACAAGAGAGGACTAATGCATGTTCTCAAAAGAGGAGTGGAGCTGTAGAAGCTAAGAAGAGCAAAGGAGATGCTCAAAAGGTTCTAGTGAGAGGATCAGAGATACCAAAAGGGCAAGCTCAAGAAGAGATAGATTGTTAAGGTATAACAGACAAGTATATAGACCTATTAGAGGTGAAGGCTTAGTTACAGTCCACCCATGAACATGATGAATTTCACAAAAGAGGAGAAGGAGATAGAAACAATGAATACTAAAGGTCATTGTAGGGGTTTAGAGAAAAGCCACCGCAGAATAAGGAAGAAAGAGAGTCAAGAAGAATTTTGTAAATAATTGGTAGAGTTAGCAAGAGACATTTTTTGCTTTGAGAATCATATGCAAGCAACTGTTGAAGGAGAAAACTGGAGGTATGGTTTGGTCATGAAAAGGGAGGTAAGATGACATTCACTGTAGGTGAAGCTACAACAAAAGATGTTTGCTAGATTGAAGAAAGAACTCAGGGAAGATGATTCTGAGATAGAAGTTTCATATTGTGAACCTGAACATGGTCCTTTGCTTGGAGAGGATGATGAAATAAAGATTGAGTTTGATTTTATGAACTCTCTAATAAGTTAAAAACTACCTGAAGAGGATATGGTGAATAATATAGATGAAGAGTTTGATGTTTTTAAATATAATAATTTGTGTGTGACTGCAGGTAATTAAGAACACTTAGTTGATGTGTTTATACAGGTTGATAAAGAAATAAATCATAGGATTGATTCTCTGAAAAACAAGACCAGAACTAGAGTTGCTGGGAAAAATATTGTCTTGAATAATTTACCTAATATTTAATTATCAACCGGGGTTAGTAGGATTAGAGTTTCTACAAAATATATGCGAAGGTAGAGAGTGTCGTGGTAATACTTTAATAAGCCAAAGATAAAAAAAGGCCTTAAGATGAACTTCTAAGGATCTAATATGACTAAGTTAATGAAAACAAAGGTAATATCAAACTATTTATAAATGTCCAGATATAAACAGTGTTATGAGAATAAACTATTCTCTCTAGAGAGATTGACTTTTACTTGAGAAAATGACTACATTAAAAAAATTTACAATGACCAAATAGAAACTATACATGCACTAACTAAATCATTTCAATTCCACTCTCCTTGATTATTCTGAGGGTAGGAATTTACTGTAATAGGAACTGGGGCAGGAGAGGTATCACTATGGCTCTCAAAATAAGTATAAAAGCGGAAGGGAATTAATTCTAGTTTGATCTCCACAAAAATGTGTAAACTTAGAAATGTTCAGTTACAAGAAATAGTAAACATTATTGTTTATACACAAATAACTCCTATTTACAAAATACTATATGAGGGTAGACATAGTTTATGGACAAACAAAAAACTTACAAAGATTATTTGAGTTCTATCTTATAGATATTTTTCACAATTGTATAATTTTAAAAGAACAAATTATAAACACCTAATCTATTAACGCATGTAATTTAAAAATTATATTCAAAGGAACAACTTAAATCAAAGGTTCAATTACAGATCAATACAATGAGTTACATTACATAACATAATTCCTATGCATAAGGTAAAAGAAAGAAGGATAATAAGTAAGGTTTAACAAAGGGGTCTAAACAATCTCATCTAAGGATATCTAAGAGAAAATATATATATATTATCTAACCTTTATCATCAAGAAAAAATCAGAAAAACAAAGAAAATAGGCTTTAAAACAAATTAGAAACACACGGGACTAAATGGACGACTATATAACAGGTGAAAATAAAGGTCTATATAAAAGGTGGAACAGATTGTCTATATGACAGTCTATTTGAAGAAAATGTTAAAACTTTAAGGAAAAAGTAAATTTAAATGATTTATTGAAGGGTAGCTGCCTCATGCATGTACTACTGCAATGTAAAAGCAAGAAGTAAACCTACTTTAATGACTAAATTCCATAGCAATATAACCTAGGCTAATTTCATAATTCAAAACATCATTTAACAAACTAACATACTCTTAAGAAAATTCATGATAAAAACTGGAATAAACAGAACTAAATTCACTATAATTTAAATCTAGAAATCAAGCAAGGAATTATAAATACTTTGCGAAAAACTTGAAAACTATATTAGACACAACCGGTTGTTGACTGATAAAAAGGAACCTACATGCTCAACATAATTTTAAACTAAAATCTATGCTATAGGAAACATGAATGATGACAGAAACGAAACTACACAAACAACATATAAGCAAAATTATACTAATTGCAAAGGAAAGAAATAACAAAACCTACACAAAGATTTAAAGACTTTGTTTGTTGGGGGGCCCTCCCAGTGAACAGAGTTATGCTCCTTCTAATCACACATGATCATACACAGCGCAAATTGAAGTGATCAAATAAAAGATAGAAACTCACACTCCAGACTAGTCTTCTCATCAAGCTGAACCACGGTCTGAGTACTGGGCCTACGTTGAACACTTTTAGCCTTCTGTCTTCTAGTACAAGGTCATGAAAAAGGGACAAATTCAATGGACACCGGAGTAGTAAGGGTATCTTACATAGGTGAATTAGGTTCTGAGACCTCCTCATCAAGGTGAACAACATCAAGGTTTTTTACGGGTGAGGTTGGTCTTGACTCAAGGTGAAAATGATGAGACCACTTATGAATATTGAGGTGGGGATTAAGCACTTTGAACACAAAGGTTTTCCAAGACTGGTTTCCTTCTTTAAGCTGGTCCAGAATTAACATTTTGATTATACTATGGTGATACAAGCTACTCTTCGGATGAAGGGTATTCTTCCGGACCAAATTTGACATTTTCTCTCAGCTATGATGAAAAAATAAAGGGAAATTCAAACATCTATTATTAGCAAATTGGGATAATAACCGAAGGTGACAAGACTTGAAAACGCTAAATTTACCTTCGCAAGTAACTAGGTGAATGATGAGTGTCAACGGCTTGATATACTCTGGCTTTATCTAGCTGTGATGGTAGCCTTTCACACCTATTACATACTGGAACTCGGGCTTTAGAATAAAATTATGTGATGCTCGCAGAACAAACCAATTTTTATACCATCGTTCACCCTCTCAGGGGAACATTAGTGCGGGCAATCGACTCTTCAGTGACTTGAAAAGAAAGGTGACCTAATCTATTTGTCCTCCCATCAAATCCCATTGTGAAAAAAATGAGATCTCTTCATTGTAACCTTGCAGAGAATGGAGGAATGGGTTCCAACTGGCTCGAAGAAACACTTCCATACACTCCCTAAACTCTGTCATTTGAAACAAATCTTGATAAATTTCAGGCTTGAATCGGTTCACCATGATGGAAACAAAGGAAGGAATACAGGGTTTTCAGGAAAGGTGACTAAAAATTCTCCACAGTAATAATGGTTAGTGATGGAGATGGAATTGAAGAATGTTTGCATAGTGCTAGTTTTAAATCATGATGCATTCAACTTTCCAAACGATCATGCAACCAACTTGGCATGCCTAAACAATCATGCCATTATAGCGAATTTTCAAAGCATGTGCCATCTAAAGCGCGTGATTGAATGAGTTTCTAATTTTTAGTTGGTTCAACCATGTCCAAACCAAGCTTTGGATAGGCTGAATGTGTAACTTAATGCAAGTGTATAACCAAACTCATAACCATAACCTTAGTTCAACGAGGAGGGTGGCTTATCTAATAGCTTATGTGTACGAACATAAAAGGAGAATAATGAAGATGGCAGGGTCATGATAACCAAAATGTATTCGAAGGTCATATCATATCCATTTAGGGGTGAAATAAGATCATATTAGATTTAATTCATACACTCATTAATCGTCATTAGTCATAATCTCATATAGATGTGACCCTAATGGTATGACTTGGCTTTTTACCCAATAAAATTAAGCCAACACTTAATCATAGGCACGAAAATATCATAATTTTTTTTATCCAACTCATCATTTGGCCTTTTATTCACACCAACATTTGACCCTTCATATGATCCTTCATACAACTTTTCATATGAAATAATTCTTTTAGCATTCTTTCTTATTCATCCACAATTTTAAGGCCAATTTCGCTATCTGCATTATCTTGCAAACACTTTATCATTTGGAAATGAGTCTTTTATAAGTAAAAATGAATACAGACAATCATCTAATCGTTCCCCAAACCAAATATATGGCATGTCCTCAAGCCATACAAGAAAACTATGTAATTTGCAAAAGAATTAAGAAAGTTCAGTCATGCTGTTGTAAGTTTGTAAAAGAAAAAAAGATTAACTAATAAAGTGAAAGGATTCAAATAGATATATTTTAAAAAATAGTGCTCAAATGTATAGAGATATAAATGGATCATTTATGATGTGATGAATAGTACCATAGGGAAAATGTTAGCTGGAAATACACACCTTTTGCGGACAAGAGTTGGTTCCCTAGATCTAAATGGTTCAGGTCTAGAACAAAACACAAACACGGAATGCTAGACTCTCCCTAGATCTGGTTAATCGACTGAATGGAATACCTTGATACTTCTCTCAAAGGTTTTCCTCGCTATTCCTACAAAAGAACCTGTAAAAGATGGAAAAAAACAAGAGAAACATGATAGCATACAATATAATCAACTAGATCTATATGCTTGTGACCAAGGAATCAAGCAATACATACATATGAAACAGTAAATATGGGAAAGAAAAGACATTATTTATTAATAAATGATTGGAGATACTACAAACTTCATGCCTTGGTGTTGAGAGTTCCTTCCAATGGCTCCTTGCCTCTAACTTCACCTTGCCTCCAAAGACTCAAGAATGATTTTGACAGAGTTTGGGTATGCAACACAATTCTTCCTCCCTTTTCCAATGGGGGGCGAGCTAATATTTAAAGGCATGGGAGGATAGGTATGGTTGAGGATCTCATGGGTGAGGTGGATATTATATCCTAAAAGGGAGGATCTCAAGCTCCATATGGTCCTAAACCATAGGGATGAGGCTCCACGGAGGTCAGCTTCGAGAATCCTCTTGAAGCTTCTCTTTTTTCCTTGAAAACTCGAGCACCGCTCCTCCAATGAAGAAAACAGGCGGTGCTAAGGGGGCACTGCTTATTGCAGTAAAGGAAAGAGTGGTGGCACCTCTCTTTTCTCATGGATTAGGATCTGTGCTGGTTCTTTGCTTCTTGGGTAACGCTTTTTGTCATTGGGGAAAGAGCATTACCAGCTCAAAAGAGGGAAAATTGCAAGGGGTTAATTTATTCCTTCATTTCTCTAGGGAAAACTTTGAGGGATTGAAGAAAACAAGGGGATACCTATCTCATAACATGAGGGTGATGAGATTTCGGTATAACATGGTACCTAGTGTGTTGTGTTGGTGGCAAATCATATGCCACATTTGTTGATGTCAGGATTTCTATGTAATTTTGGGTGTTCCAGTGAAGCAATCTTGTTATAAAAGAGCCACTGGGATCCATTGGATGAAGAAAATGATATATGGTGTATTTTGAAATTATACAACAATATAGTAATAAATCTTGAGTTTTGGTTCTGATTTTATGTGTCTTTGTGCATCATTGAAAATTTCCTATGCTCTTTGTGGGGTTAAATATGACTAGTTTTCACTTTCGAATTGGAAAACTAACTGTCCAAATGAATATATGAAGGTACCTGTAGGTAGATAAGAAAAAATTGGACCAGACCATACCCTCCTTCCAAAAAAATAGTGAGAATTAAGGGTGGGTTTGGGAGACTTGAAAATTACCTTCCTACATAGTTCCAATCTAGTAATTTCAATTTCCGGAGATTTTCTTTCCCAAATAGAGCTCTACATTTTTCTGCATACTTTCCTACAGTATATATTTTGATACCATAGACCATATAACTTCCCTAAAACCATTCCTTAAGTTCCAAATATTTCTACCTACCTAGAAGCCAAATTTTAGTGTTTTTCTTTCCTCTTTAAGCTAGCGTTCCTATTCCCTTAGTAATTTTGGCTTAGGTACATTACAGTGGTATCAGAGCATGGTATTTGGAACCTTCTTGGGAAATCATTAATGATTCAAAAGAAGAAGACAACTCTAAAGAAGAAAGAACCAGAAGAGCCCATAATAGAGGAACAAGGAGGAGAATTTGACTCCATTGAAGGGAAGATCCACGAAGACCAAGAAACATCCAACATGGATGAGCAAGAGGAGCTTAGATATCCTTTTTAAGGACTAAATAATTCTTTTAATGAGATATCCTAGAATTTCATTCGATTTGGTCAAGATATCAGAGAATCTATAGCCAAAATTCCAAATGGAGGAGGGAGCAGTAGTGGCTATCATCAAGAGGAAAGTGTTGTGCAGGATTAAACACCCTTGTAACCTAGGGTCTGGGGTTATCAACTTACTACTATCCTTGCAGACAATCAGCTTTAAAAGAGTACAAAAAGGAAATAGGAATAAATTCTTGACTCACCTGATTACCGATGGTTGATCCAAGCTTGATCTTCTTCTGCTCTGCTTCTCTCCAAAGATTCCAGGGATGCACCTCCTTCACCTGTAAAGAGCAAATTCTCCAAGTACAATCTTATACATGTATATATGAGAGGTTAGATAAACAATATATCTAGTGCATAATCAAATATATTCATCAACCATGATACATGAAAGAGACTCAACACAATGTTGGAAGAAGAATTCTCTTTATTAACAATCAGTGAATGAGATAAGAGTACAACCTGGCTTCTAGGACAAGGACTCCTTTGCAACCATAGGAATCTGAGTTCTATTGCTCCAAGAATTCTAAACATATACCACCAGCATAACTTTGCTCTCCAAACTTGATTGATTAATGCCCTCCCCAAGGCCTCTATTTATACTTTGGGAAATAGAGTGGTTTCGAAGGTTGAGGAGGTTGAAACAGTTAGGATAGTTAATGATTAGGACCCAACTAATCTCCATTAATCATGATTTATATTTTTTAATGTCGAATCAAGATGTACGCGACTATTGATATAGGCGACCTACGTACGACACGCGAGTTGCTTAAAGGAAACCCGTGTACGCTGATATACATGGGTTGCAATGGAGATAGTTGCGTACAATACGCGAGTTGTCAATGGAAATAGTCGCGTACGTACACGAGTTGCAATGAGGATAGTCGCGTACACAACTCAACACTTAGAAAAATTATATGGCAAGCTGGTTCAAGGGTAAATGCATCCCATGTCATGCCCATCTATAGTGTTTTGGAAAACTTCAATCCTAAGATGTCCTTTTGTGTACCAACATAAGGAATGTTGACACTCGAACAGAGAAGTGCCATTTGGGTTGATAACAAATGCCCCCTATTGTGTGAGTTCAGAGGGAAACGATGGCCGAAATACATTATAATCATTATCTTGGAGAAATCAGAAGTCCAATGGAGTAGAGATAGTACGTGAAACAAATACATAATAATATCATATACAAAGTCATGTATGAGGATGATATGTTCAATATACTGGAACACTAGCTCCTTTACAATATTTGAGTACATCATATAGTACGGGTACAAGACCACGTATATTACAAAGGTGGATCGAAGCCAAAATATACAATAATGACGAGTCTTCAAAGATATGGAAGTTATGTAAGTGACCACAACATAATCTTGCACAACTTAGTCCATAGATATGAACCTAAGGTCTTCATCAAAATTCCCAAAGAACCAGTACAATCCAAGCCATGTGAATAGATGTTATTGAAGTTGAACATGGATAGGATTCAACTGATTGTCAACCAATAGGTGATAATCGACAACTGAAGCAAAGGAATTCACCAAAAATGAAAGTGAATCCTAAGGTACGATTGCCAAATCTCTAGGAACTCGTCGTCAGGAAGTGCTAATGCAGAACCATACTGTGATGAGGGAGGCAATAGATCCTCCAACGGATCATAAGAGTGACTAGGAACTGGGTAAAGGAAGGGAGACACAAGTAATAACATATAAGACAATGATGCAATCAGGATGTAGATCAGATACAGGGTTAAGTCCTTGAACAGTGAGCACGACACAGAGATGACCCAAGGAAACTTTTAACTTTACAGATAGTACAACTAGACTTATCTGTCATGTAGGAGACATGATCAGATTCCCCACGTAGAACTGACAAGAGGAGGAGTAAGAAACTCAAAGTAATAGCTGAACTGAAAGTGAACACTGAGACATGAGTATCGAAAAAGATAGAGAGTGCTATGTTCAAGGAAGACATGTTGCCACTGACTGAGAACCAAAAGAAAAATTCTTCCTTATCTTCCCTATTAAATTTTAATGAGTCCAGGAAGGTCAACTCTAGTCTCTCTTCATTTTTGACAAGCTTGAAGAGGAGAGTGAACAATGCTTGATAGTGTCACTTATTAGTGGATTTTATGAGCCCGAACTAGTATATGCTCACTTGGTGTTTTCATGTTTAGAGAGTCTGAAAACTCCGAAGAAGACTCCAGGGGGGTCCTTTTTCATCCAATTTAGTCTCCTGAGGCCGAAAAAGTATAAAACATACCACAAAATAACTCTCTTAACTTTCGTAGAATAAAAGGTGAACCTTTTTCGTACTTAGTCAAGGAGGTCTAAAAAAGGTTAAATTACCACCTACCCAACGCTCCTTCGAGAGCAGCATATAGCTTGATTTTTATGTGTGAAGGAAAGCAAGATCACTCGGAAAGATCCATTTGAGCATGAGAAATGGGGCTTACAACAATAAACTCAATGCTTTGTTCTTAGTGTTTAACGAGCATGACAAAGACATAAAGTACACTCAAAATCTTTTTCATGTTTAGGTCCAGAGCATGAAAAAGAGAAAATTGAGCTCATACCGGGTGTTCCTTTTCCGTAAATTTAGTCCCTTAGGTCTGAAAAAGTGATAAACATGTACCTAAGAATACTCTTCTCAATTTCGTAGAAAAGAGTGTGATTCTTTCTCGTATTATTCCACATGGTCTGAGAAAGAGATAACCTACCACCAATGTGGATTCCCATTCACATATTCTTAACGAGCTTGAATGGACAAGTTTACTCAGTAGTCAAGTCTGTTTTGAGTTAGACCTGGGCCTAAAGAAACTCTATAAGGGAGGGGAGTCTTATAAAGGGATAGCTTGTAAAAAGAGACCAAAATGAGGCTCAATTTGGCATGAAAAATAGCTAAAAAGACTCCCCTAAGCCTATGATAGTTGCAGCATGAGTATCGAAAGACAATAAGTAGGTTCTAAATGAGGATACTCATGGGAGGAAAGTCCTATCCACAGAAGAACAATGGTATAAATGAGGAACTAATGGTTAAAGATACCATAGTCCATGGTTGAAGTGTTAATGCTAGGATTAAGATGGATTAGGTATAAGTGTAGAATGCATGTGAAATGACCAAAAACCATCCTATATGAGTGAAAAAATGACCTTAAACGACCACAAACCTGTCACATGGAAGAAAATATATGGCATTAGTTTAAAAAATATGAACTATAGGGAAAAAACCCACTTTGAAAATAATTTTTCTATAAATAGTTCAAAATATGAATAAAAAACTCACCATTTGATTTTTATCCAAAAAAGACAAGTTTTACCTCTACCTTTGATTACTTGGTGTGGACGATTCGGTGGACAATTCTCTAAACCGCAAGTGCCAGGTAAAACTACACACCATGCTCTTTCATTTGATCCAAGCAATTCTCAATTTTGGGCCCAAATTTTATGCTTTCAAATGCCCTCAAAGCATGAACATTGTGTACACGGGTATGGTATGTTAATAGTTGCGTACACGTGTTCTGTATGCGGGTTGCCCAAAATAAAGTCGCGTACAGTACGCGACTTTCCCAAAGGACAGTCGCGTACACTGCATGAGGTAGAAAAAGAATATATAGGGTCAAAAATTCATTTTTTTATATGAATATAATGGTTTGAAATTGCTTGATTATTAGATTGAAAGATGGTTCTTGAGTGGAGGGAGAGGGAACATGAAGACATGGACCAAGAAGCTCTACAAGATGCCCCCACGGTGAATGTTTTTCGTCAGAGTGGGTTATTGAAATTCTTCTGTACCTCACCTATGCAGTCAAATGTCCACCTATTAGAGCTTTTGATAAACTATTTGGATCATGATCTTGGCATGTTTCACCTTCAAGGTGAGTTTCTAGAGGTTACTTTGGAATATGTCTATTTCATTTCCAGTTTATCACAATGAGGAGCTCCGGTGAACTTGGAAGGTATCAGTAGAGGTGGTAGACATATACTGCGAGCCTGGCACTCAAAAGAGGGGTAGATGCATCCCTATTGTTCACATTCGCAACTTTCCTTTACAGGTATCGGCGAGCACTATAGTGAGGGTTGCAAGGTCATCATCACTTTACCTTGAAACTCGAAACCAAATGAGACTGGAAGTGGATTGTATACATGGATCCCTATATGATTAGTGTTCAGGAGTGATCCCAATAATGAGGAAACAACTCTCTAACTGCAAAAGAGGCACGCGGAAATTTTTTCGTTATTCCAGCACGTTAGTACCCTTTTTCTTTGAGAGGGTTCTAGGTTTGAGTCCTGTAGTACCATTGCTAGTTCGTTCTCCTTGTTAGCCTAAGCTGAGTAGGTGGGGAGAGATATTCCTCCACCAGGGAGGTGGTGGATCGGTCCAAAGTGTCTATGACGATGACTTCTACTTTTGGTGGGAGCGACAGTTACCAACCTTGGAGCAGTTTCCATATGCTGGGTTAGATTTTCGAGGTGATACTGACCTTGTCCTCCCTCCTGGAGGAGCATGAGGAGAGTCAGGTATTTTTTATTTTCACATTTTTTTAAAATTTTTGTGAATTTTAATGATAAAGATATATACATATGTATAAGAGTTCTAATCCTTTTAAAATGTCAAAATACAGATATTGGACCAGTCCGCCCTACTAGGAATCCACGCATGTATATGCATCCTGTGTTGGGAGAGGACCAGGGTTTGATTAGGGTTCTTGAGGGAAAGTTGGCCAAGATTACCTAGAGAGTACCTACCTTACACATTGATCATATCCCTGTGTAAGGGTGATCAGGATGATCGGGGGGACTAGGGTGGTCCAAGTGACCAAGGTGGTCAAGCTTAGACTTAGGAGCATTTTATGGTCTTTGATCCATGTTTTGTATATTTTTTGTATATTATACAGTTATGACTGGATCTGAGGATCAGAAACTTGACCTATCTATATGGACAGATATTCACACACACACACACATATATATATTGCCAATTTATTTACAAATGTTTTTATGTGTCTACTATATATTTTCTATGCAAAATGTGTTAAATGCCAATCCAAGATATAATTAGCATATGCATCAGTTAATGAATTTTGATTTCTTAGAATATGATTGAATACAATAAACTCAAAATTTATTTCCAATAAACTAACTTGCATAAACTGACGTAATAGAATAGGGTTTTGCACTTGATAAACTCGATTGAGCTGGGAAACCACCAGCTGAGAGTCCAGTTGGACTTCTAGCTAAGTGATACCACGTGACAAAGTATCCCATAAAAGCTCAATGACAGCCATGTATTCAGTGACATTATTGGTAATAGGACCTAAGAAAGTGCCTCCTGAGGCAACTAACTGTCTTGAGGGTGAATAAATGACCCATGCAGATGAATCCAAATTACAAGTGTGGCGACTGGCACCATTGGAAAAACCTACAAACCACTCGGAAGAAATTTGTAACAACCATCATATGGTATAAAAAACACAAACCGACGAACTATTGTACATAAAAATACATACAATAAAATACAGGAAAAAGTGCTAAGCCTAAGCATAGTACTTTTTTAGGTAGAGCCCATTTCTAGGCTCCGACAACTTATTCCATTCGAAATCAATCAATTCATATGCGCCCTTATTTAACACTTTTGACATGAAATAAGGTCCCAACCACATAGAACTGAACTTTCTTGCCCCCAGGGGTTCTTTGTCTTGATCCCAAAGCAAAACAAGCTCCCATTCAGAGAAAATTCGAGGCTTGACTGATTTATCGTATTGGGTTTTTACCCTATTTTTATAAGCTTTGTTTGCTATCAGCGCATCTCTATGTTGCTCATCTAGATGTTCTAAATGTAATAGACGTTCTTGCATCTTAGTCGTATCAGGTAACACATGAATAGCAATTTTTAAGGACAAGATTTCACATTCAACCGGGGTAACTGCTTCCACTCCATGAACGAGTTGGAAAGGAGAAAACCCTGTATCAGTTTGCACATTGGTCCGATATGCCCAAAGTGTAGGATACAGCTTGATGTGCCAATTGGAATGGGATGCATTAATAGTACGTTTGAGAATAGTTTTCAAAATTTTATTAACAGCCTCGACTTGACCATTTGCTTGAGGATAGAACGAAGATGAATGTTCTTGTCTAAACCCTAGCATAGTGGTCAATTTAGTCATCATACTATTTTGGAAATGACTGCCATGGTCAGTGAAAATCACTTTAGGGATACCGAATCGTGTGATAATTTGGTTGAAAACAAGAAAAGCTACAGTTTCCCCGTCAGCTATAAAGGTGGGCATTGCCTCTGCCCACTTCGTGAAATAATCTACAGTGGCAATGATATGTTTGTGCCCCCCAGCTGATATTGGGTTGCACGTCACGTAATCTATCCCCCACTTCATGAAGGGGCCCACTGAGATGATGGGAAATAACAGATCGGGATGCGACCGCGTCTTTCTGGTGTAAAGCTGACAAGGATGACAACGCTTCATGACTTCCACACAATCCTTAAAGATGAGTGGACAGAAATAACCGGCACGTAATATCTTATGGGCCGTTGCTAACCCAGATAAATGATCCCCACACACTCCACTATGGGCATCATTTAGGACAATCTCAGCTTCTTCGTGGGTAAGACATTGACGCAAAATGGAATCTACCCCCCTATGATATAAAGTATCTCCAATAATGAGGTAGTTCTTGGCATGTACGCGTAGTTTACGTCATTCTTCCCGCGAGAAGGTTGCAGGGTACTTCAAAGTCAGGAGATAGATAAGTATATCTCTGTACCAAGGGTTAGAGGTGGAAATCAAAAAGATATGCCCATCTGGGAATGAGTCTTCTTCAATGGATACATCTTCCTCTACTGGAAATTCTGCAATGAGCTCAACAAAAACTAAGGATTTTTTGGATTTGGTGGATTGAAAATCCAAGTCAAACTCTTGGAGAATGACTATCCATTTGTTGAATTTGCCTTCTACTATCCATCGAGACAAAACATATTGAAAAGGATTAACATCTGCCACTACCGTCGTGGTCCTCAATAAGATGTAGTGACGCAACCTCTGAACAACATACACAACTGCTATGGCCAACTTCTCGATGTGGGAATACCTAAGTTCAGGTCTGGCTCAAGCACGGATGAGATAGTAGACGACATGCTCTTGGAGCTTATCATCCTCCTGGACTAGTACTACCCCTATGGTCGACTCAGATGTGGCCAAATACAATATAAAATCCCTAGAGTAATCTGGCGGACGTAATAACGGTGCTGACAACAAAGCTTTTTATAATGCCTCGAATGTGAGTTGTGCAATTTCATCCCATACAAATGGGGTGTCCTGTTTCAACAGGCGCATGAAACCTTTAGTAATCTTGGCATAATTTACAATAAAACATTGAAGGAAATTGGACTTCCCCTACAGGTTCTGAAGCTACCCGATAGAACGAGGAGGAGGCAGATTTATGATGGCCTCAACTTTAAAATGATCCACCTGAATTCCTTTGTTAGAAACAATGAATCCGAGTAGTCTCCCTGCCTTGACACAAAAAATGCACTTGTGGGGATTCAAGCGAATTTAAAGTATCTGCATCGTTCAAAAATCAAACGCAAGTGATCTAGGTAATCGATCCTCTTACAAAAATGTGTTGGCAGATCATCAAGGTAGGGTTCGACAATGGCTTTAATGTCATGAAAGGAAAAATTCATTGCCCGTTGAAAGGTTTCCCCAGCATTTTTCAATCCAAAAGGCATTTTCTTATATGTGAAGGTACCCCAAGGACAAATAAATGTTGTTTTATGTTGGTATTCCGGTTTAATTTGGATTTGATTATATCTAGAGAAACCATCCATAAACGAAAATACTTCACTTCCCGTGCAAGCATCAATAATTTGATCTATAAATAGTGTGGGATAGTTGTCCTTAGGACAGGGTTTGTTTAGATCTCAAAATTCAGTACAAATCTGTATAGTCCATTTCTTTTTTTCAACAAGAACAGGGCTGGATACCCATTCTGTCAAAGCTATGGGATAAATGAAACCGGTTTTCAGCAGTTTCTCAACTTCAGCCTTCATTGCCACCACTTTACGCAGGTTGACAGGTCTCAACTTTTGTCGAATGGGTCTAGCATTAGGGTATGTTCAGATTTTGTGTTCGAATATTGATGGTTCAATGTCTGGAATCTCCTCATATGACTAGGCAAAAACATCGCGTAATTCCTTAAACAAGGCCGTATAGATCGCAATCTCCTCCGGAGAGCAGTTTGCGGCGATGTGTACATTTTCCACAACGTTAGGATTTACAGAGATGTTGATAGGGATAGTAGTGGAAATCTTTTCCATATTCCCCTCAGCAAACATTCCTTCCCTTGGTAAGGGATTAATAGGCGTATCAACATCACCTGGTAGTCTCATATGGAACTCCTGGTTCTCTATCTTGCTTAATTCTGGAAAAAAATAGGATCAATGGTGAAGATCTTCGTAGATCTTATCTTGTCCACACATAGCTTCCAGAATTGCTTCATCCAAAGGTAAAACCATATCTAAGCAATCTCTCGAATGCAAATAGTTCTCTTCCCAAGAAGGCAAACAGGGTTCTTCCAGTTCCTCTGAGACTATGAGAGGGACTGGAATGGGATCAATAGCGGTATGGATGATAGCTTGATAAGCCACTTTCGCTGCCAATAAGGGCACTTCAGGTTCATGGTGGGAAGGAAGAACCCAAGGATCAGTCCTATCAACAACCGTAGCTATGGACTTCCCCACACTAGTAGAACCTATATAATTAATCGGAGATGGAAAATCAAATGTGCCCATCAATGATGCGTACATTCCAGCCCCTAAGCTCTCTGAAGCAGGTCTAACTTGATCAACCAATGGTATGGTGGAATCGTTAGATTCCATGTGTCCTTTTTGAGTAAAACTGAGTTGGTCAACAATAACCAACTTCCCTTCGTGTGGAAACACTACCACCCGAAAAATGGCTGATGCAATAGTAGACATGGCGTAAGTCCAACTTGTCCCCAAGAGAAAGTTATAATGCAAAGGTGCATCAATCACCTCTACCTCAACAGACACCACTTTCCCTGCCAACTTAATTTCGAAAGCTAGTAGGATACCATGTGGACGGAATGACCTTCCATCGAAAGCAATAAGTAGAGTGTTCGATGGAACCAGCTCTGGAGATCCAAGAGCTTTCCAGCAAGACAGGGACATAACACATGTAGAAGCACCCTCGTCAACAAATTCCCTTCCAATGGTCTTTCCACCATGGATGACATCTATCGATAAGGCTACATGATATGGTAGGCGAATTTTGACATCAGACAGATTAAATTTCACCATGAGACTCAATGATTCCATACTGCCTAAGGCTACTAAGAGTGCATCCCGTTGGGTGGGACAAATTTGTAACACCTCTAAAGCTGACATTGCACAAGGAGTCTGGGCTAATTCTTCAACTATAGAGTATTTGGCTGTAACTCTAGCATTAGGATTATGCAAGGTTTTCTTAAAGACACCTTTCAGTAACTTGGGCATAATTTCGGCAGGTTTCTCAATCGTGAGAGGGTTAGAAGTTTCACCTATAGACTTACCCTTCTCTGAGGTCTCTTTTTCATAGTTCTTGTTCGTGGTCTGTAGTAAAGTCTCGGATCAAACCATGTTGATATAATTGGGGTCACAACCATTTGGGGTGCCCCCTCCTGCATTTGAAGCTGAAGCAAAATTTTGTCCTTGGGGAAAAGGATCCTTCAAGACAACCGGTTGTTGGGCTTTTAACAAATTCTGAGCTTGTTCCATAAGGGGACATAGATGGGTCAGGTGATCTTCATGGCACAAATTACATGGGAATTTCACCTTCTTCTTTTCTTTCTTTCCCCCATCAGCATTGTTTGTGGGTTTTTGCTTGTTTTGATTTCCGTCACCCTTTTTCCCTCTCTTCTTTTTCCCACCAGGCTGCTGATCGCCCTTCTGATAGGTTTGTGCAAAAACATTTGTAGTTTGGGGTGAGGGGGAAGCCTTTGCTACCTTCGTTGTAGAATTTTTGATGGACATCTGATGGATCTATTTAGCGAAATATTCTACAGTGGGAGAATTCATAGAACCAACCACACCATCAGCATGGGGTCCAGGCTTAGGTTTCTCTATATTGTGCGTTGACCTCGGTGCCTCAGGGATAATCTCATATAATATCCGAGACTGAGAATATATCAAATCTAGTTTTTGGGCCCTGAGGATAGCTTCTTCCTCATTCGTCACTCCTGAAGTAGATACATCCTTAGATATATAAGGCAATAGGGATTTAATGAACCATTCTAATAAGAACTCGGGAGGAATAGTGGATTTGATAAGGCTCTTCTATATTCTCCACTCTTGGATGTGATCTGAAATATGAGTGGGGTTATCCTGCTGGAAGGTAGATAACAAGTTTGTTCCGAAATCATAACGGACAAGAAGCTGGAAGTGACCAAGGAATGCATTAGTCAAGTCCCAAAAACTGCTGAACGCAGCCGAAGGCAATTCAATGTACCATTTTGTTGTAGTACTAGTCAAAGTTATTTGGAATAGCCTCAACTGAACTGAATCCTCATTCAGTTAGTTGGAAGAGCACCATAAATGGAAAGTGGTGGCATGAGCTCCAGGATCATCACCAACTTTTCCTTCAAATTTTGGGATATCCAAGGGCAGCTTGGTAGGGACGGGTGGCTAGGAGGGGTCATGTCTCACTAGGTCATTCATCAGTTTCAACAAATCTGGCAAGTTTAAGGTTTCCAGGAAAGGAAGCTTGGGTCTAACCGAAGCAATAAAAGTATCGGTTTGGGGATTAGAGGGACTTGCCCCCATATTCCCATATGTGAAGGTGGGGTTTCCCCCTGTTGTCAGTTGTGAAGTGGATGGGTTTCTTTGGAAATGATTCCATCCATAAGCCAATAGATTTTTTATGTGCAATGCAGTATAAGAGGTTCTAGATACCCCAGTTGAAGCTGGGGTTTGGAATACAGGAGCAGGTATCCCTTCACTAAAAAGCAAAAAGGGAGAGCTTGTGAATGGAGCTGAAACTAGAGTTTGGAAACCTTGACCATAAGGATTAGTGTTTCCAAACTACACCCCTACATATGAGGGTGTTGAGCCTACGTATGGAGTGGATGGGGGAATGTGCCCCCCATTCCAAGAAAATATTTGGAAAAAAGCCGAGGATCCTATAGGACCACTCTAGGTAGTGTGTGCAAAGGAAGTAGGAACTATAGGTACACTAGGAATCCCAGTGACCATACCACCAGAAGCACCTACTAAACTTGTGGTAGTCAGTGGTTGAACCACTCGGCTAGCTGGAGTTAATGGTGTAGTAGGTATACTTGTTCTAGGGGCACCTACTGGGGGAGGTAGCACCCCTTCAGCCTGAGCGACTGAGGTGGAAGTAAAAGAACTTTCTCTTGTAGTAGACATTATTCTTCCCACAGGGACACCAATCACGGGTGGATTGAAAGGACAAACTTGAACGATCACCAGATCGTTTAAGTCAGTTAGAGGTGACTTAAAATTCCTTGCATACTCATCAGCCTGCAAGTCTTCTATCTCAACTGTGTTTAAATTAAAATGGGTTTCCCTAAGTTCTGGTTCACCCAAAACTTCACTAACTCCTATCAATTCAAAAGAACCATCTGTGTCCAATCTCCGCCTTTGAGGGGGAGGTGGAGGTTCCAATGTGATAAGCAGAGGAAGGTTTTGCAACCTTTGCAACCTTCTAATAGATTGGTCATCCACGATTGTAAATTTGACTCTTCACACCCTAAGGTCGGCTAAAACATAGACAAACCACAGAGCAATCACTACAAAAATTTCCTAAAGTCTCAATAATCACAAGGGGTAAAATATATGCTTTCCCAAAGAAAGCTGAGAGACAGTTTCTTGGCATCCTTGAAGAGGTTCTTAGGCACAAGCAGAGGAATCACCCACTTCCCTCCTACACTTTCAACAAGGGTTACCTTCCAATCCAGGTGAACCAGAAATAGCCTTCCGGTTTACCTGTGTATAAACCCTAGGTGTCCAAGACACTAAAGGATACCTTAACTATATCAGCAGTCTGGGGGGAGAGTCGCAAGCCTGATTCATACGCATGGGCAGGGTAGCAAAGCCCAAAAATATGTCTAGGACATAATCCCCAGATGCGTAAAAAACTTGGTCTATGTTTTGACAAGGAATCAGAGGGTTATCTCCTCAGTCCAATGCCTCCACGTGGCCTCGTGCTTAACTCCCGTTTGAGAGGAGCTTCCTAGATACTATCAACACAAAGAAGGATTTACCTATCGATGGGCCAACTACATCTGAATTTAAGTACTTATTGGGAGTTTACACTTCCTAACCCACAAGTCTAGCCTAATCTAGTAGGTGTATGACCCTATAGAACAAAAATTGCTAATAAATTTTAAATTATAACGTTCATTTTAAGGGTTGTTCTTAATCAGAGGGTAAGTGGCATGAATGAATATGATGTTATTGACTCAATAAGAAAAGTAAAACAGGTGTATAAATGAATTCCAAAGCAAATTATCAATACTTAAAGCAAGTTTTTTTTTTTTTGTAAATATGAACTAATGAAAATGCAACTAGGAAAGAGAAAACTAAGACTTATTTTTGTAATTTTTGAGATTTTATTTAAAAACTGAAAGTAAAACTACCATATGTAATTCAAATGCAAATGTTTCCAATGCTTTTCTTTTCTCTTTTCAAATTCCTCAAATATTACTATGCACCTAAATGCAAAAAATTATTGAGTATGCTTGAATAATCAAACTATATAGAGTAAGCAAAAATGAAGTATAGCAGACTTATAAGATCCAAATATTAACCACCTAAGGAATACTTGGAAAAAACCTAACTTGGGAAGACACAATGAATGAAAATCACTGAAATCAATCAAAGGTAAGTGACAAACCAACACTACTTGGAAATAGCATGGGATATACAGTATCTAGAACCCTGATCACTGATTTAGACACACAGCTCTTGGACCTATCACCCAGCAGGAAAATCCACTTCAAATTGCTAAAAGAAAGACAATCCAACGAACAAAAACTCAAGGGCTTACTGAAATCATGAAGTATGGTTAACATGGCTATCAAACCTACAATGAAATGCCAATACTAAAGACCACAAAGAAAAACAACATCCAAAGAAGGACAGGGACAAGCAACCCTACCCAAAAACTTTGTTTCTAAGGTATGTACGCGACTGTATAGTGGAGCAACCTCTACACTGTACACGACTGTTTAATAGAGAAACCCGCGTACACAGACTTCTATACACGACTGTGTAGAACAGCAACCCGCGTACATGAGTAAAATTTTTCAAAAAAAGAAAAGTTATAAAGGTCTTTAAAACACCACTACAAGTCCAAACCAAGACAAAAAACCACACACTGAATCAAAGCAAACACTGGGAAAGGATCTACAGGACTAACCCATAGCAGGATGGACTCCCCAGCGAAGTCACCAGTTCTGTTGTGCAAGATTAAACACCCTTGTAACCTAGGGTCTGGGGTCACCAACGTACTACTAACCTTGCAGACAATCAGCATTAAAAGAGTATAGAAAGGAAATAGGAAGAAATTCTTGACTCACCCGATTACCGACAGTTAATCCAAGCTTGATCTTCTTCCGCTCTGCTTCTCTCCAAAGCTTCCAGGGATGTACCTCCTTCACCTGCAAAGAACAAATTCTCCAAGTACAATCTTATACATGTATATATGATAGGTTAGATAAACAATATATCTAGTGCATAATCGAATATATTCATCAACCATGATACATGAAAGAGACTCAACACAATGTTGGAAGAAGAATTCTCTTTATTAACAATATGTGAATGAGATAAGAGTACAACCCAATTTCTGAGACAAGGAATCCTCTGCAACCAAAGGACTCTGAGTTCTGCTGCTCCAAGATTTTTTAAGATATACCACCAGCATAACTTTTCTCTCCAAACTTGATTGATTAATTCCCTCCCCAAGGCCTCTATTTATACTTTGGGAAATAAATTGGTTTCGAAGGTTGAGGAGGTTGAAACAATTAGGATAGTTAATGATTAGGACTCAACTAATCTCCATTAATTGTAATTTATATTTTTTAATGTCAAATCAAAATGTACGCGACTATTGATATAGGAAACCTGCATATGACACGCGAGTTGCTTAAAGGAAATCCGCATACACTGATATACGCGGGTTGCAATGGACATAGTCGCGCATAGTACGTGAGTTGTCAATGGAAATAGTCACGTATGTACGTGAGTTTCAATGAGGATAGTCGCGTACGCAACTCAACACTTAGAAAAGTAATATGGAAAGTTGGTTCAAGGGTAAATGCATCCCATGTCATGCCCATCTATAGTTTTTTGGCAAACTTCAATCCTAAGATGTCGTCTTGTGTACCAACATAAGGAATGTCGGCACTCAGATGGAGAAGTGACATTTGGGTTGATAATAGAAAGAAGGGTCTATGGTGAGACCATATTTTCGAATACTGGGAAACACAATTGACCTTTTGAGTTTTCAATTTATTCTTAGCCTACTAGTCCCTATTTCATTGAATAATTTGGAGAAGGGCCAGAAGAGCCTATAGTGCACCTGGATACATTTGGGAAGCGTTTTGCAACATATCATACACTAAGTCTGGAATTGTGAGGTGTATACTCTTTCAAGGAATTTTGTGAATCCTATTTCAAATATCAGCCAAGAGGAGGAAATAAGATGCCTACTGACAATAAATATTTGAATAATGTTGGAATATATTAAACCCACTCATAAGTTAGGATAAAATAATTAATCATTATTTGATTAATTATTCACCCACTATCTTAATTAGTTAGAATCCACTTGCACCTTAAAGTCAATACATGCCATCTATATCCCATGAATGCTTTATTTCAAATTTTGGGTTGATCTTGACCACCTTTTGACCATCCATAATTAGTATACACCACATTACAACATATTCTTATTTATTCAACTTTTCCATCTTTTATATGGATAAGGTAAAGCTACTCAAACTAGGAAACTGGGTCCTTTTGTTGCCAACCCATCCTTCATGAATTTTTCTCCATTTTCTAGGATTAGCATGTTTTTCCATATCCCTTGACAACTCACTCATTCATTTTCCAATTCATGAGGTCCCTGATATATTTGAGAAGTGCTTTAGCCACTTATGGGGGTTTGCTATATTTTGGTAAGTCGGACTTTTTGAGATTTATGTGTTGTCTCCATACAAATCGATTTTCCTATGAGGGATGTACTATTTATGTACACTAGTATTCATCATTATTCAATGGAATGATACACACCAATATTCATCTCTTCATTCATGTGATTCAGTCTCATTTCTTCTCTCTATTTTTCCTATGTATGCTTATGAGAATTCTTAGTAGCAAGATCTATTTCCTATGATTCTTCTTAGAATAATTGCTCATAGCATTGATCTATTATTTCTACATGGTATAATATCAGCAAGGTTGATCAATTTCTACATATTTGAGGAGCACATCCAGTCTCCTATCCCTCTTTGAAGAAGAGTTTGTCTAGCTTACAAGATTTTATCCTAGTTTTGTTTTGCAAGTTGCAGAGAGTATCTCCTAAAGCATATCAACAACTTCTATATGGATTCAAAATTTCCTCTACTATACCTTTCAACTATTCTAATTTGAAGCCAAAGATGAGTGCATGCTTGAAGAGGCAATGTCTCTTTGATGTCTCCATTGGTGCATTGAGAGAACCTGAGTCTTAAGAAGAGAAGATTGATTGGATTAATAATTGTGATAGAGATAATAGACTTATGTGTTTGGTAATGTCTCCAAATATAAAACATCTCATATATTCTACTGAGTATCCATTTAATCTTTGGAAGAATTTGGAAAAAGCTTTTGGTTTGCAGGAAATAGAAGATGAAGCATTGAGCGAACCCAACATCTCCTCTTGTTCTCTCTCTCAAGATTTATTGGCCTATACATTCTATGATGAAGTTGATCATGATGAATAATTTTCTCATACAGTTCATGTTTCTGCAACTCTCCTTGTTTTGAATGCTTCCTCCTTCAATGAAGAAGCAAATATTGAAGAGCCATCTTTTTATGTGTCTCTTGAAGGTGATTTTTCTTCTCATGATACTAATGATGAAAAAGAAGTAACATATGGAGATTCTATTGATATTGATGATGATACTATCACCAATTTATTGTTCTCTAAATCTCCTATCTTAGATTCTGAGATCTATGTGCCTAATTCTTCACACTTTGTGCATACCTCTCTCATTGATGGTGTGCAACCCAGTGATTTACAGGATGTTTGCTTAGCCAAATCAAGCCTTATTTGTGTCATACCACTTACCTTACTTAATATCATGTGCTTCAGCATCTCCTCCTTTGTTCTTAGCATCAATACTCAGAACCTCCTTGAAGATTGTGAACATCTCATTCTTTCCTCCTTTCGATAGAGGATTCATTACCAATGTATTCCCATGAGTCTACTAATATGCTTATATTTGATCCTTTGGATTCTGATTTAGAATCATATTTCTAGGTTGATACAAATATCATACCACCATACATACCATCTACCATACCTTTGAATAATCCTAAGACTATACAAATCCCAAGTTCACTAGTTGATTCCTCATTGGTCTCTTATGCAGTGATATTTATCTTGCATGGTTTGAAGTCTTTCCTATCTTTCTGTGGCTGGTTATCCATGACCTTAGTAATATTTGGACTGATATTAAACATGTTTGGATCTATTCTAAACACTTATGTTTTAGATCTTATTCGCATCCATCACTCATATTTTTACACCTATCATTTTTCCCCAGTTGCTCATACTTTTCCTAGTCTAGCCCTATATCCTCATGGAGCCACTGAAGCCTTTCTCTTTGCTGTTCCATATGATAATTTTTATGAAATATCAGAGTTTTAAAAACCTCATATCATAGCTGGAAATGTGCTACATCAAATTGGAATATTGACTTGTGATTCACGTCACAATTTTGCAGCTATTCAGGGAATTGAGTGTGAAATAAATTGTCTTAATTTTTGTACTCTTTGGGAAGGAGTATGCACATATCTCTTTTCCATTTCAGATTGTGTTCATAGATTAGAGTTTGACAGAAGCAAGAAGCATTCAGATAATTCTCCTAATTCATCAGTTGATGAGATACAAGGAGTCTGTCCTCTTCCTTCTTGCAGGTTCTACACTCTAGCACATGATCATGGAGTTCATGATTTCTTCAACAAGTATTCCATACAGAAGGATTTAATTCAGCTCATTAGAGTGAAGATAAAGATATCTTGAAGACATATTTCAAATTGTGTTCCTTGTTCTATCTTGAGGGATGATTTTCCCCATGTGGTTTTGCCTCTTTCCTCACTTTTCTGGACATAATAATGGTTAAAGGGTGACCATAAATTTGTTTATGGGCCCTATAAGCATCCATATGCATCCATATTTTGTGACATACCATCATAAATTCATGCTTATAGGGGGTTTTTGGAATATATTAAACCCACTCATAACTTAGGATAAAATAATTAATCATTATTTGATTAATTATTCACCCACTAGCTTAATTAGTTGGCATNAGAATGCTTTATTTCTGATTCAGAGTTGATCTTGACCACCTTTTGACCATCCATAATTATTATACAACACATTACAATGGATTCTTCTTTATTCAACTTTTCCAGCTTTTCTGTGGATAAGGTAAGGCTAGTCAAACTAGGAAATTGGGTCCTTTTGTTGCCAACCTATCCTTCATGAATTTTTCTCTGCTTTCTAGGATTAGCATGTTTTTCCATCTCCCTTGAAAACTCACTCATGCTTTTTCCAATACGTGAGGTCCTTGATATATTTGGGAATTTTTTTAGGAACCTATGGGAGTTTGCTATATTTTGGTAAGTCAACATTTTTGAGCTTTATGTATTGTATCCATACAACTCGATTTTCCTATGAGGGATGTAATATTTATGTACACTATTATTCACCATTATTCAATGGAAGGATACACACCAATATTCATCTCTTCATTCATGTGATTCAATCTCTTTTATTCTCTCTATTTTTCCTATGTATGCTTGTGAGATTTCTCAGTAGCAAGATCTAGTTTCCGTGCTTCTTCTTAGCATCATTGCTCATAGAATTGATCTATTATTTCTACAAAGAATATTGTGGGAAGGATCTCTCTTTCATTATTTGATGGATACAACAATTTCTCTGTTAGTTCATGGATCCAAAAGTTGGACACATATTTTCTATTGAACCCCATGGATGAAAGGGATACCATCAAAATGGATACCTTACATCTTGATGGAGAAGAAAACGACTGGTGGTTCCATGGAATGAAGACCTTGGGAAATGAAAGAGTGACCATCTATGAATATTTCACCAATAGGTTGATGGATAGATTTTAGATAAAGGATCTCAAGATTCCTTTTAGGGAGCTAGCACTCTTGAGATAGAAAGGAACCCCAAAAGGACGCATTTCAGAGTCCCAACGGTTATCTGTAATGGTCACTGACATATCTGAATCTCACCTTATCGTATTATTCACAGAAGGGTTAGGCGATCCTTTGAAAGGGTTGGTTAAATCCTATAATCCAACTACTTTTCAAGATGCAATGAACAAAACAAGATATTTACAAGATGCACTACCAAGGAAGAGGTATCCTCCCAAGGATTATATTCCTTCCAAGTTCAAGTGTTCCAAACCTCCCTTCAAGAATCCTATGGGCACCCTCAAGAATGAGAGAACTTACAAATATAGAGACTAGTTGAGAAGAAGGAAGCTATGCTTCACATGCCAAGAACCATGGGTTCTAGGCCACAAGTGTGCCAAGGGGAAGTCATAGTGTATTGAGGTTGTATCCGAGAGTAAACTTGAATAGGAGGATAATGATGAAGAGGAATTTGAGGTATATGGAGGCTATGAGACAAAAAATGAAGAGAATCTACTACCTAGGGGTAGCAATATTGCAGTCCTCACAAGGGGATTTCCATGCTACAACACTCTTATATTCAAGGGGGTGATACAGGGGCGAAGGGTCACAGTTTTAGTTGATGGAGGATCCACTCTCAAATTCACTAATTTGGAATTGGTGGAAAGAATAAATATACCTACATAAACCTTTGATCATTTCACTGTCATCATTGCAGGTAGTAACTCCATGGATTGCACGAGATGGATTCCGAAATTGCAAGTCACCATAGGAGATTATACTTTGATAGATAGCTTCTACGGTGGTCAATGTGGCTAATACTAACATGGTGTTGGGAGTCCAATGGTTGTATTCTATTGGTGAGCATTCTATGAACTACAAGGTTCCAGAAATAAAGTTTCAAGATCCCAACGGGAAACTAGTTGTGTTGAAAGGAATCAACACCTATCCTAATCAAGTGGTATCTTCACATACTATGATATCTATCATGAGGCATGGAGACATTGAGTGGGATTTTGAATGTCTTATTACTTCCCAAGGAAAAACATTGATGTTTCTCACCATCGTGAGGACATCTAGAAGATTTTGTGGAAGCATGAAAGGGTGTTTGGGGATCTTCCACAGGGAAGACCACTTGAAAGGGGAGTTGTGCATAGAATTGAGTTGGATATGGGAACCCAACCCATCAATATTCATCCTTACAATAATCCCAAAAGGTTCAAGGATGAGATAGATAAAGCCATGAAAGAGATTCTTGACTTAGGATACGTTATACCAAGCTCAATCCCATTTGCATATTTAGTGGTCCTAGTGAATAAGAAGGATGGAACCTTGCACATGTGCATTGACTATAATCTCTCAACAAGAATACCATAAAAAATAGGTATCATATTCCAAGGATTTAAGAGTTGATGGATGAAATCCATGGGGAAAAGTTCTTCTCCAAGATAGATCTATGTTCTAGTTACCATCAACTCAGAATGCTTGAGGATGATATATACAAGACACCTTTCCGGTGTCATTATGGACACTTTGAGTTCTTAGTCATGATGTTTGGATTGAATAATGCACCAGACACATTCCAATATTGAATGAACATGGTGTTTGGTAAGCAATCACGTAAGTTTTTTCTTGTGTTCTTTGATGATATCTTGATTTATAGCAAGTCATGGGATGATCATATAAACCATTTGGATATTGTGCCAACAATTTTGGCAGATCAATCCTTTTATGCAAATTTGTATGGAGAATATCAAGGGAATCCTTGATTGGCCTAGTCCAAGGAACCTTACATAGTTGAGGGGTTTCATTGGCATTTGCACTTATTACAGAAAATTTGTTAAAGGCTTCTCCAAGTTCACTGCTCCATTGACAAATATCACTAAGAAGGGTGCATTTTATTGGTCCAAGGAAGCTGAACAAGCCTTCAAGTGAATGAAGGAAGTCATGAGTATTTTCCCTATTCTATCCCTTCCTAATTTCACTCAACCATTTGTGTTAGAGTGTGATGCTTCAGGAGATGGTCTTGGGGCAGTCTTGATGCAAAATGGGAATAATATTGCTTATGAGAGTAGAAATTTGATGCCACATGAAAGTCAATATTCTATATATGAAAAAGAGATGTTATCCATCATGCATTCTTTGGCTAAGTTTATACAATATCTAGTTGGTGTAAAATTCATTGTGAAGACCGATCACAATACCTTGAGGCACTTTTTGACACAAAGGGAGCTCAATGATAGGAAACAAAAATGGGCAAGCAAAATCCAATCCTATAATTTTGACATTGAATATAACAAGGGAAAAACGAATGTAGTGGTTTATGCACTCTTTAGGAAACCTACTATCTCTTTAATGCATGTTCCTAATGATTGGAAATCTCAACTAGCCATTGAATATTCCAAAGATAATTTTGCATGTCAAGTGTTGGATGGTTTAGTACATGATGATGCATTAAGGTTATCAATGATATAATATACTACAAGGGAGGATATTTTTAGTTCCCAATTCAAATATGAAAAAGAAGATCATAGAGGCTGCCCATGACTCTCCTTTAGCAGGTCATCCTGGTTACATGAAGACATATAAGAGGGTGAGAGAGAGGTTCATATGGAAAGGCCTCAAGAGTGAATTGTTGGATCATGTTAGGAGATGCATGGCATGCCAACAAAGAAAGGTGGAGAACACACATCCAGCTATTTTATTGCAGCCCCTTCCCATTCTGGACCAAAAATGGGAAAATATATACATGTACTTCATCACCAGTTTGCCAAAGATTCAAGGTAAGGATTGCACCTTTGTAGTGGTTGATAGATTGACTAAGTGTGCACATTTCTTTGTTGTAGCATCCAAATTTTCAGCAAGCCAAGTGGTTTCCCTCTTATTTCATGAGGTTTTCAAGTTTGATGGGTTTACCAAGTCCATTGTTAGTGACCAGGACAGTAATTTCACAAGCATTTTTTGGAAAGAATTATTCAAGTTGATGGGAACTATTTTGGATCTTAGTACAAGCTATCATCCCCAAAGTGATGGGGAAAATGAAAGGGTAAACCAACGGATGGAAGGTTACCTTAGAAGCTATGTTATAGGGTAGAAAAGAGCTTGTATCACTTGGTTACACTTGGGAGAATTTTTCTACAACACTACAGTCCATGTTTCCATTGGCATGTCTCCTTTCAAGGCATTGTATGGATATGATGCTCCTACTTTTGAGGATTTCGGTTTTTATGATTGTAGGGCCCAAAAATCAAAGGATTGGCTCCAAGAGAGTCAATAAATCCTTATAGTACTCAAGGAAAACTTACAGGTTTCCCAAAATCGGTACAAGTTGTATGAAGACAAGCATAGGGTGGAGCGTTCCTTCCAAGTGGGAGACATGGTGTTTTTGAGGTTCCATCCTTATAGGAAATCATCATTGAATATAAAGGGGGATGATAAGTTACAACCAAGGTTATATGGACCCTATAGGGTGAAAATAAAGGTGGGCGAAGTATATTATGAGTTGGACTTACCAGAAGTAAGCAAGATACATAATGTGTTCCATGTGTCTTGCCTTAGGAAGGAAATTGGGAAAAAGGTTGTGGCATCAAAGGATATTCCTGACATTGATGACGAGGGAAACTTGGAGCTGATACCAAAATACATATTTCAGGTCAAATAAAATAATATAAGGAACAAAACCATCAAATAATATCTAGTGCAATGGAAGGGCCTCCCGAGTGAGGATGCAACTTGGGAAGGAGAAGGAATTTTGAAACATCTCGGTTTGATGATGTTTGAGGAAAATCATTCTTGGGATGGGAGGACTGTCATGTCCCCTTCTTAGAAGAATATGTAAACACTCCACTTACCCATTAGGTTCCCAAGGGTTCAAGTGCGAATTAATTATATCCAGGGATTAATTAAAATAATAATAAAATTGCCTAGTGAAAAATTAAAAAAAATTCATATGAGGAAAATTTGTACACTTATGGATTAGGATTATAGTTAGATGTGAAAGGGTTCCAAGAGGTTTTATTATTTCTTATTAAGTGTTCAAAATTTTAAAGAGGCGCTCAGGTAAGTTTGGACCAAATCCGACCCATTTCCATAAAACAAGGAAATTCCACGATTTAAGGGAAGTTGTTGGAATTCTACATTGGGAATTAGATATAAACTCCCTTGAGGTGGTTATGAGTTTTAATGATTAATATTGAGTCCAATAGGTCGAAATCATATTTTTGGAGCTGTAGGTGTTCCAAGGGGGGCGCACTTGTAGAGGTTCATTGAAGAAATTGTCAAACCCAAGCATCTTGGACTAGATCTCTTCAAAAGAGTTGGAAGTGGTTGATATTTTGGAAGAACATGGTTTATTATTTCCCATGTTTTTTGGGTTCCTCTAATTGTTTATAAACAACATCTATCACACTTCTAAAGGAAGGCTAAATTTTGATATTGAAATTATTATGAGTTTGATTGAAGCAGATTATACAGCTTGGGAGATGTGCCCCTTGCTATTCATGAGGGATATGGGCCCCTAACCTTTATATCAAGGAGTGTAATACTTAGCTCCATTCACTTTTTTTCTACATATTTTGACAATAGTGGTACCTGGTGTGTTGTGTTGGTATTTTTATGTAATTTTGGGTGTTCTAGTAAAGAAATCTTGTTGTAGAAGAGCCATTGGGATCCATTGGATGAAGAAAATTATCTCTGGTGTATTTTTAACTTACACAGAAATATAATAATAAATCTTGATTTATGTTTCTTATTTTATGTGTCTTTGTGCATCATTGAAAATTGCCTATGTTCTTTGTGGGGTTAAATATGACTAGTTTTCACTTTCGAATTGGAAAACTAACGTATGGGTGTCCAAATTCAGATATGAAGGTACCTACACATATACAAGAAAAAATTGGACCATACCATACCCTTCCTCCAAAAAGTAGTGATCATTAAGGGTGGTTTTGGGAGACTTGAAAATCACCTTCCTGCGGAGTCCCAATCTAGTAATTTCCATTTATGGAGCTTTTCTTTCCCAAATCAACCTCTGAATTTTTATGCAAACTTTCCTACAGTATATCATGTGATACCAAAGACCATAGACCTTCCCTAAAACCCTTCCTTATGTTCAAAATTCTTCTACATAACCAGAAGCCAAATTTTAGTGTTTTTCTTGCCTCTTTAAGCTAGTGTGCCTATTCCCTTAGTAATTTTGGCTTAGTTACATTACATAAACATTTATGTTTCCCATACCCAAATATTTAAGCACAAACACTTATTAATGTATATTAATAAATAAAGGTATATTGTTACAAAACAAAACAAGAGAAGTTGCAAAGAAGCAAGTCCCTGCCTTAATGAAAGATGTTCCATAACTATTTAATTGCACTATAGAGAAAAACAAATTAATGGGGTTACATCAATGAATTAATGAGGTTACATCAAATACATGCAAATTTGACTCATCAAATACTTGATAATTATGTAATTGTTGTTCCAGTTAAGTCACTATTATTTAATATGGATCATTGTCCTTCCTATACTCCACTATAATTTACAGTCAAACTACTTGAATGTGAATTTGGCTTATGGTCCAATAATCTTGAAAATATACCATTATATGCAGGAAATTTCTATTTACAATCAAACCAACAATGCCTTTTTCATGTTATAATTGTAGTGTTACACTAAATATATATGGTCAAAAATGTCTTAAAATTAAATCAATAGTGTGCTCTAAATTATTTGACCCTTAAAACACCGTGAATTAAAATATTCAATAATTCTAATCACTACTTTCCTCTCAGAACATATGTCCTAAGAAAAGCTACAATTTACATGTGGATCCATTAGAGAGAAATCATTTTTAACATATTTAATTAATTATTTCAAGTGATGTTTGAAGGTAATCCTTTGTAATCAATTGTGGAACCACAAGAGCTAGTTGAATAAAGAAACTAGATTTACGACATGCATCCTCAAGTTTCCTAACTTGGGGGGGAACATTAGGAAAAAATGAAATGATTACACCTTTACTTCTAGTAAACATGGAAGTTTCTCCAAATCTCCCAGCTATATTTACCATCTTTATGTTCAATGATCCAAGTGCATCATCCCCAAACATAATAAGAATGTAACAAAAGAAGCAATATTAGTTTATAAGAAGGATTCATTAAGGTTTTTAATGGCATATCACACGCCCTGCAAAAAGTCCAAGATGAATAATATACTTCATTAGAAGATTCTTGGAGTGAGATATCATTTCAAATTTTATTATTGTATCGATTCTACTAAACTCTATGGACATTTGTTGGATAGTAAATTTAAACAAAACCCATGATGTTAGATGCATACAAATATATATCAAACAAAACCCATATATGAAGGAGGAAACCCAACGTGGTGATGCAAAGAAATTTGTCCCAAAACGAGGGAACCAACAATCTCTATTTTCATGGAGTGAATTTGATATAGAAAATATATCAATATGAGATATATAAGCCCGACATGATGGTTACAAAGAAATTTCCTCGAGAAAGACCAAACACTATGCATCTGATGAAGGTACCTGGATATAAATACCAACCTATAAACAAGCAAAACAACAACACCATGTTTAACAAGAACTTTCTTGAAGAAATATACATCAAAACAGAGAAAATGTTTGATAAAATTTGATGTAGATAGAAATATCCATCAACAGATAGAAATATCTCGCAGGGAGGATAGCATCCCAAGTTAGAGCCATTTGTTAGCACCATTTTTGGGCTCAGTAATTGGTATGGGATTAAACCAATGAAAAGAGGAATAAGGTGTGTAAATTTTCATATCATAGGACCTTAAATACTGTTGATCAGGGTTTGCAAATGTTTGATGGAACATTTCTAGAATCAAAATGCCAAAATACTTAAGAAAATCTGATTTTTTACTTTGAAATTCATGTATATGAAGAAATCAACCCTTAGTTGAATAATAACATGGAACGGACGGCTGGGATGCGCAGCGCAGAATATCAAAGGGAAAAATCATTTTTGCCAAGGCCAAATCGGGAGCAAAAAGGCGAGAAAAAGCAAGTTTGGGGTATAAACAGTGATAAAACCCGACTTTCGCCCCTCACAGTCCGGGGTCCGACGGCCTATAAATTTTCCGCCCAAGATCAACGGTCCAGTAGAAAGGCAGAAGCAAAAAAGGAAAGAAGTTTTATTTTGAAAGTTAGAATCCTAATTCCTAAATTCCGCAGTCTGAGATCCGACGGTCAGGGAGAACTTCCGCACAGATCAACGACTCGGAAAGCAAAAAAGAGCGGAAATAGAAAGTGTAAATTTTTGGGTTGCAAAACTTGGAAAACCTGATTTCTTCTTTCCGTGATCTAGATCTGACAACTCAAAGCGTTTCCGCCAAAGATCGATGGCCCAAAAAAGAACAGAGCGTAGAGATCGGAAAGCGAAAAACTTAAATATTTGTTAGTAAAAGGTTAAATTCTACATTTCACGATCCGCTAAATCGACAGTTCACAAATCTCCGGCATAACATCAACGTTCAGGAAGAGAGCAGAGGGGCAGAGATCGAAAGGAAGAAAAATTAAGGATTTGGTCCTAGAAAGTTAAATTCCTGCTTTCCGCAATCCGTAAGATCTATGGTTACGAGATATTTCTCCCAAGATCAATGGTTCGGAAAGGAGAAGAAGGGCGGAAAGAAAAAACATAAAAATTCAGCATCGTGAAAGCAGAGATCCTGCTTTCCTTTTTCCGTAGCCCGCAACTTGATCTCAGATCAATGGTTGGGAAGGTTTTTGTTTGAGATTGACGGTGCGGAAAAGAAGAACATGCGCTTGAGATAAATAGACTTCCCTATATGTGGAACTTGGTATAACCCCTAGATTCCAATAGTTCAGATCTTAAGGGGAATAAATCTACGATGAATATGCATTTCGCCAGGTGAACTTGCACACTGGAAGTCGGAAGAGCGCCTACACGATGAGAAACGTGCTTAAATGACGTGACCTCTTCCCATTGGATATCGTGCTCAGACCTTGGAGTACAAAGGACACTTTTTAAGCGTGATGGTGCATATTTCAATGGTGGTGATCAAAGGTTGAATCAGATCAATAGTCCAAAAGCTTTTTCGCTAGTAAAGATGCGGGCATTAATGAAATTGTTACATTAGAGGAAATTCCAATTTAAAATGGGCCTTCCAAAAATAATACAAATTCCATGTCATCATGTATTATCCAATCAAAATGATTTAAAATTCAAAAAGGGAGGACCTCTTAAACAATTTTTTGATATAAATTTGGGGATAGGTATCATTAAAAAAACTACTTTTTGTGTTCGTATTTTCGACATATCTCCCTGTGTTGTTACTCAAATTTCGATCGAGAGAGCTAGTTGGATGCGGAATTAAATTCCGCATCCAATAAGTACCCACTCGGCATACTTTTGACGGGCCTCACTACCCTAAAAATAAGAAATACCTGAAAAAACTTGATGATGACATAGCTCTCCCGATCGAAATTTGAGTAAAAACACAGGGAGATATGTCGAAAATACGAACAAAAAAGTAGTTTTTTCTTTTCTTCCTCCAAAATTAATAAATANTATTTTCCTTAGGAGGCCCATTTTGAGTTGAAATTTCCTCTAATGCAGGTTGCTCGAAGGAGCTCTGAAATGTCATTATCAAAAAGCGATCCTGGCTCCTTGCTATCTAAATTCTCAAACCAATCCATCATGCGCGTTCCCACGTGCTTGTCTGTTTGGTTTATGATCATCACAGATCTGCCAGATCAGCATTTTGTTAATATTTTCAGTCTCATGTTGCAACTATTTTTTGCTCTGTTTCAAGGTTGGTCTCGGGAGCCTATGAAGCTATAAATATGCCCTCAATAGAGGAAGACAGGGTTGGAACCCATGATAATTTTGTGTTATGCATTTTGTGATCAATTGCTAATAAAATTGCAGAGCCAAATGTTGGTTTCGTTGCTGCAGAGATTCCTATGCATTTCGTAGTTACAATCTGTTATTTCCTTTCCCCTGTGCATTTTTTTCCTGTTAAACTTTCCATTGTGTGTTCTTCATATCTGAAATGAGTGTGTAATAGTCCAGAATTCTTATTTTTATGCTTTGGCTATTGTTTTAGGTATTCACCCATCTTTCTTTCCAAAGTTGATGCAAAATTCATCTTTCAAGTTCTCTATGTTGATGGACTATTCTGGTTCTTTCTTTATCACCAAACAAACTGCTATTTGACTGTAACCGAGTGCTACCTTTCCTTTGTATAATTTCACCTGCAAACTGTTATGTAATTCATGAACATTTGTGACTCCATAGCCCAATTATGCTTTCCTTGTTTCAACCAAAATTGAATATGAAAGTTTAATTTACTTTTATATCTCGATCTGTTAAAAAACCAGTGAGAGATCCCTCTCTAGGAAGGAGGAATCCAACTTCCTTTCTTAAAGTGGTTCTATTGTTACCTTGGGATTTACCTTCCACAACCTTGGGTACATTCTGAGTGCTAATAATTCCCATGATGGAGGTCAAATGGAGGGAATATTTTACTTCTCTTAGAAACATAATTACCAGTCGTAATCATATCCCTAACCAAGATTTTGATTAATGATATTACATGATACATATTTGTGATAAAAATACATCAAAATCAGAAAATAACAACAAAGTTGATAAGTATTTTCAAGGTTACTAAAAACTTAGCACATATGTCTACCTCTGCAAATAAAGAACTAATGAAAACAAGGGATTTGTAACTCTTTTCAATGCATCTATTCAGCATAGATGCCAAACACTATAGATTAACTTCCTTGTTTCAAGGGCCCAAATCAATATCTCGATGTCCTTGTGAGAATATCAATTGGTTTTTATGAGTATCACTGGTAATGTACAACTATAGTGACCAAATAACCCAAAGAAAGAATGCAATTTAATCCTAGAAAAACTTTGTTTCCATGTTGTCTCTTCAACACTGCACACATATGTAGCCTAGAATGTAGGCTAATCCAAAGTCTAGTCACATAGTCAAAGAGAAAGCAGCTCCCTAGCATTCTTATAGTACAAATGAGTTGTGATCCTAGCATCCAACTATAGAAAAAATTATCACCTACTGATAACATGCTTTATTTTAGAAGAACAAGTTTGGGGGACTGCAAGTATGTAATTTTCCATCTAAGATGGGAGCTTCCCATAAGATTCTAGAAAATACATATATTTGCAACTCCTAGACATGTTCAATATATTGCATTACTTAGTTTATGAAAAGAACATTGATGTATATACCACCTACAAGGAAAGTAACTATGTATGTTGATTAACAATATAAGTAATATAATTTATTTTCAAATACTAAAGCCACAATAAAAATAGAACTATCTGCATCTTCAATCAGTATAACAAGGAGGCACATGACACTTTGGCTTGCTGGAGAAGAATGATAAAATCATTATGATTAGCTATTAAACTATAAAGATGAAATCATTTAGATACAATAGAAATTATTTAAACAAAATCAAAGGACATATATCAGTAATTTTGTTGTCACCTAAGGATTTATTGGAATTATTTTGTGTCTTCCATGGTGGACACAAAAGCATGTTGCTCTTAATGCAATGGAACTTAAGGGAGAGTAGATATAATCTAAAATTTATGGTAGGTTAGATGATATTTTTAACTATCACATGGAAATCATTTCACCTCTTGGAAATGACACATTTGGTAGAATATCCACCAAGGCACCCATTCAAAATAATGATAGATGCTACTCCCAATACATGTTATTATGTATATCACTATATTCTTCAATCCCACTTTCTATGCAAGACTTATTAAAAGATACCGAATGGAGTGTGCCCATCTCTAATACATAAAAAAACAAAAAACTATTTCTAATTTTTGAAAATCATTATGTATTTTGTAGTTATAATATATGTATAAAAAGTGGCCTAGTATGCAATGCCCTTTTCTAGAACTCAATTCTTTCCAAGACTCTCTTTATGAGTTTTGATTCAGTTTAAATTGCAATCAGTCTCTAGAAATGAAAAGGCTAGCGTTGTCATGAATGAGCAAAGTCCTTGCCAATGGTTATTCAAGGTAGATTTAATTTCTTCATCACTGAAAAAAAATTATAGCCAAACTCTCATTTTTTTAATAAAAATATGTTTAAATGTTCCACTTTTCATATTGCAGTATGAGAATGTAACGATTTTCCATGGGAGAGACGCAATAATACATTTCAAAGTGCATGGGTTATACAGAAGGGCCGCCAGGTCGATTCACCCATGTCTAGGGAATCATCAATATGCAGCAATGTAGTTATCCTTTACACCCTCTTCTTTTAGAGGTAAATGTGTTGCAATATATGACACATATTAACACTTTGATCCCCTCTGCATTGAAGTAAGTCTCATGCTTCATTAATGTAGTTTGGGCCCTTCTTCTTGAATGGTTCACTCAGATAGAAGGGATAATTGTGAGAATGCGAGTTTGAGTTAACTCTTGAATGAATGGCTCATGGGAAAGAGCATATCCATGCCTAGAGCAGTGAATTTTATATCCAAACATTGTCAGGCCTATTTTCCGTTTTTTCAAAGAAGAAAGTTTTATTTCAATTTTCTATTCACAGTTTGAATTGAAATTACATTCTTTATGTGCCTTATAACCTCTAGCATATACAAAAAGCACTAATTTATCCTTAATTACTAAAGGATTTGGACCAGAAAATTACAGACTCCCCTTTCCTAGAAGCTATGCACTACGTAATTAGTATTAAAGTTCGGTCATCTCTATAAGAAATTCACCAGAAAATGGTCAAAATAGAGAACCCTTACATCTTTTCATAAAATAATTTAACTGATAGAGGGAACACTATAGGAAACAACCATATTAGAAACAAGTTAACAAAAGAGTAGACATAATTTCCTCCTCTAAAGTCCTACAGCACAATAGAACCTTTAGACAAATGAACTCCCTCTTTAGATAAGGAATTTTCCTCTATGTGTAGATCCTTATACCTGTGCTTGAAAGAGGTTTATTCAAAAGAGTTTGCAACCATGTTAACCACTCCCCAAGGGGCCTGAAAAAAAAGGTTTGGCAATTTGAGATCATCATTCGTTTAGTGAATGATCATACTTCACGCTTGTTTTCATTCCTCAAGGATAGAATTTTTCAAAGATCCTAAAACATAGGAGGAAGCTTTTCCTCAACCTGATGTGAAACTGAAGAATAAGTAATAATGTAGCCCAAAAGAGGCCTGCATAGGTACAAACATTCCAAGGGGCGGTTGGTTGAAGGATTATTTAGACATTTGATGGTGTTTTGAGTTATTTTATTTCTCCATAGATACCTAGTTGATTTGTATTCCCTCTATTCTCATCATGGGCTATGTAACCTCTCTATTTATACTTTATATTGATATGGGTGTCCCTTGATCGATAACATCTTTTGGGAAATAATGGTAGCAACAAAGAAAAATTACAGAAAAATGTGGGGGTTTTGGGATGGATGGGAATAAGGATTCCAAGTGATTGTAAATGTATCTTGTTACATTTCTTCTTAGCCTTGTATTTCCATAGCGCCATGTACGTGGCATACCTAAAGCTACAAGATATTGCCATACATAAAAACTTGTAAGTAAGGATATGAGTTTCATTTTTGCTAGCCTTTAGTATCCACTAAATACTCTCCCTCAACATAATCAAACAACTACGGTTTGTAGAAGATAGAAAATTCATTCAATTCATTTTTTTTGTATTGGAAGGTTGCAAAACAAGAATCATGTTTATTATAGTATTTCTATCTTCCAAAGAGGTTTATACATTGGCATTAGTTTATTGTTTATCATGGTTTCACTATCTATAAACGCATAGACATTGGACTTCACTTATCTTGTCAAAATATCTTGCATGAGAGGATACATTGTTGAATAGAGGCTATGAGGTGACTTTGTTGAATATAGACATTTGTAGGTTTTTCATGGGCCAAGTGTATGTGTTGTTAGACCACATTTTGTTGCAGTTTGTACAGATGCGGCTTTAGTTTCATTATCCAAAGAAGAATTCACTAGAAGAACTATTCGAGATATCTCCTTACATAAATAAAGTTATACACGCGGTGACATGCTGACTTCAAAGAACGATATATCCATTTCTACATCATCTTTTCCTGCTTAAAAGGTCAAATTGGCTGCCATCATCTTTTTCTACATTTATGTACACCAAAATGGGTTTTGGTTTAATGAATGACTTTCCAGCATGACATGAATATTGATTTTGCAGGAGAAAAGGATAAATTTGTCGTTGTCTACATGGATGATATCACTGTGTACTTAAGATATGACTGGGAGCATATTAAACTTTTGGAGAAAGTTTTTCTGAAATGTAAAAAGTATGGAATATCATTAAAACCCAGAAAAACAAATTTTTCATTAGAGGAAGGAAAATTGCTAGGTCACATTGTTTCAAAGGATGGTATAAAGATTGATCCAGAGAGAATCAGTGCAATCCTGAAGGTTGAGGATCCAAGAAGTAAAAAGGAAGTGCAATCATTCATTGGATAGGTAAACTTCTTGAGAAGGTTTATTCCTAGTTTTGCTGAGATTTTAATGAATATCACTAATATACTGAAAAAGGACCATGAGATAAAGTGGAAAACAGATGCAAGGAAATATTTCAAAGAAATTAAACAAGGTATCACAGAAGCACCAGTTCTGGTAAGTCCATATTTTAGAAAAGAGTTTATAATCTTTTCTTATGCTTCTGATCACAGTAGTGTTGGAGTATTGTTACAGAGAAACAATCAGAATGTAGAACAGCCTATAGCCTTATTTAGTAAAGTGTTAAGAGATGGAGAGTTGAAGCATGACATTATGGAAAAAAAGCATATGCTCTGATTAAATCTTTGAAATATTTTAGAGTTTATGTTATTCATTCACACATAATTGGTTATGTTCCTAGTAATGTGGTGAAGAGAATTCTCACACAACCAGATAAAGAGGGAAAAAGATCAAAATGGATTGTTGTGTTACTGGAGTATGACATTGAAATTAATCCCACCAAGTTGGTTAAAGGACAAGGACTTGCAAAGATGATGAAAAATTCCAACTGTGAATCCTTGCAGCTAAATTTCTTGACCAGTCATTCAAATCAGCTTGACACAAGGGTGCAGGTAATACTTGATTTCCCTGTATCTCCATGGTATTATGATTTTGAGTATGTGTTGCAAAATATACAGGCTCCTGCAAGGTTAAGAAAAACGAGAGCAAGGTTAGTAAATTTGAAATTTGCCAAGTATTGTATTCTGAATCTATACCTTTATTGGAAAGATCCTGGAGTTGTTTTACTCAATTTCCTCTTAGAGAATGAAGCTAAGAAGACTATGAATACATTTCACAAGGGAGACTGTGGGGGGAATCATTCATGGAAGGCAACATCGAACAAGATTTTGAGAGTTGGTTTTTACTAGACTTCGATGTTTTCAGATGTTTACAATGAGACTACTACCTATCACCAATGCCAGATCTTTTATGGTAACAGAAAAGTGGTTCCACTCCCCCTTAATCCTATATCAGTAGAAGCACCTTTTTAGCAGTGGGGACTGGATTTTATTGGGGAAATAAATCCCAATTCTTCAGTACATCATAGATGGATCTTTATAGCAAATGATTACTTCACTAAGTGGATTGAAACAATACTTACAAGGAGGGCCACAGATGCAGTAATTATGGATTTTCTGGAAGAGAATATTTTGGCTAGATTTGGGTGTCCCAAAATTATTGTGACAGAAAATGCACCAGCTTTTAAATCTAAGAAAATAATAAGTTTTTTTCACAAGTATCATATTAGGCTCAATCATTCTACTGCATACTATCCACAGGGAAATGGACTGGTTGAATCTTCAAACAAAAGCCTAGTGAGAATCATTAAGAAGCTGTTGGATGGTAGCAAAAGGGCTTGACATACAAAGCTGAAATATGTTTTGTGGGCTAACAGAATCAACACAAAAAGAGCAATTGGGATGTCCCCATTCTAATTAGTATATGGAGCTGAGGTGATTTTTCCAGCATCTTTGGGGTTGACAGTCATGAAGTTATTGTAGGAACAACAGGATGAACCAAATCATGTGCAAAGAAGAATAAATCAGATCATAGAATTGAATTGAATGAGTTGAGGGATAGATCCTATGGTAAAGTGCAAATACATCAGGAAAAGATGAAGAACACTTTTGATAGGAAGGTAAAGGAAGAACAATTCCAGATTGAGGATTTGGTTTTGAAATGGGATGCTTTTAGAGAAGATAAACATGGGAAGTTTGATCACATGTGGGTAGGTCCTTATATCATTGCAACATACAGAGGTGAGAATGCAATCATTCTACAACATCAAAATGGGTCTCTACTGAAAGGAGGTACAGTCAATGGAACGTTGTTTATCAAGCATTACTTGTCCTGAGAGAGGAGGTAATTTTTGTATCATAGTTGTATATATTTCTTTTCTTTTCAAGCAGTACTAATGGTGAGCCAAAGGATTTGAAGCCCGAAGAGAAGGATCTAAGATCTAGAGGGGTAGCCATGTTTCTATTTTTCTTTAATTTTTACTTGCAAAAAATAACAAAATAAGAATTTTGAGATATGTAAAGTTGGGAATGGCCCAATGGATTCGGCACCTGGTCTACGGGTTTCTTTGCTACCTTGCAGGGAGGATATCATCCCGAGTTGGAGCCATTTGTTAGCACCATTTTTGGGCTAAGTAATTGGTATGGGATTAGACCAGTGAAAGGAGGAATAAGGTGTGTAAATTTTCATATCATAGGACCTTAAAGACTGTTGATCAGGGTTAGCAGATGTTTGATGGAACATTTCTAGATTCAAAATGCCAAAATACTTAAGAAAATCTGTTTTTTACTTTGAAATGCATGTAAATGAAGAAATCAACCCTTAGTTGAATGATAACATGGAATGGAAGGCTGGAATGCGCAGCGCAGAATATCAAAGGGCAAAAATCATTTCTGCCAAGGCCAAATCGGGAGCAGAAAGGTGAGAAAAAGCAAGTTTGGGGTATAAACAGTGATAAAAACCGACTTCCGCCCCTCGCGGTTCGGGATCCGACGACCTATAAATTTTTCTCCCAAGATCAACAGTCTAGTAAAAAGGCAGAAGCGGAAAAGGAAAGAATTTTTATTTTGAAAGTTAGAATCCTGATTCCTGAATTCTGTAGTTTGAGATCTGACGGTCAGGGAGAACTTCCGCACAGATCAATGACTCGGAAAGCAAAAAGGGAGGAAGCGGAAAGGGTAAAGTTTTGGGTTGCAAAACTTGGAAAACCCGATTTCTTCTTTCCATCATCTAGATCCGACAACTCAGATTGTTTCCGCAAGAGATCGATGGCCCAAAAAAGAACAGAGGGCAGAGATCGGAAAGCAAAAAACTTATATATTTGTTCGTAAAAGGTTAAAATTCTACATTTCACGATCCACTAAATCGACGGTTCATAAATCTCCGGCATAAGATCAACGTTCGGGAAGAGAGCAGAGGGGAGGAGATTGGAAGGAAGAAAAATTAAGGATTTGGTCCTAAAAAGTTAAATTCCTGCTTTCTGCAATCCGCAAGATCTATGGTTGCGAGATATTCCGCCCAAGATCAACGATTCAGAAAGAAGAAGAAGGGCGGAATGGGAAAACATAAAAATTCAACATCGTGAAAGCAGAGATCTCACTTTCCATTTTCTACAGCCCGTAATTTGATCTCAGATCAATGGTTGGGAAGGTTTTTGTCTGAGATTGACGGTGCGAAAAAGAGGAACATACGCTCGAGATAAATAGACTTCCCTATATGTGGAACTTGGTATAACCCCCAAATTCCAACGGTTCAGATCTTGAGGGGAATAAATCTACGATGAATATGCATTTTGCTGGGTGAACTTGCACGTTGGAAGTCGAAAGAGCGACTACGCGATGAGAAACGTGCTTAAATGACGTGTCCTCTTCCCATTGGATATCGTGCTCAAATATTGGAGTACAAAGGACACTTTTTGAGCATGATGGTGCATATTTCAATGGTGGTGATCAAAGGTTGAATCAAATTAACAGTCCAGAAGCTTTTTCACTGGTAAAGGTGTGAGCATGAATGAAATTGTTACATTAGAGGAAATTCCAATTTAAAATGGGTCTTCCAAAAATAATACAAATTCCATGTCATCATGTATTAGCCAATAAAAATGCTTTAAAATTCAAAAAGGGAGCACCTCTTAAACAATTTTTTAATATAGATTTGGGGATAGGTATCATAAAAAAACACTACTTTTTGTGTTCGTATTTTCGACATATCTCCCTGTGTTGTTACTCAAATTTCGACCGGGAGAGCTAGTTGGATGCGAAATTAAATTCCGCATCCAACGAGTACCCACTGGGCATACTTTTGACGAGCCCCGCTACCCTTAAAATAAGAAATACCTGAAAAACGGGATGATGACATAGCTCTCCCGATCGAAATTTGAGTAAAAACACAGGGAGATATGTCGAAAATATGAACAAAAAAGTAGTTTTTTCTTTTCTTCCTCCAAAATTAATAAATATTATTTTATTATTTTAACTATTATTTTATTTATTTTCCTTAGGAGGCCCATTTTGAGTTGAAATTTCCTCTAATGCAGGTTGCTCGAAGGAGCTCTGAAATGTCGTTATCAAAAAGCGATCCTCGCTCCTTGCTATCTAAATTCGCCTCACGCGGAAATCATTTCGCCTCTTGGAAATGACACATTTGATAGAATATCCACCAAGGCACCCATTCAAAATAATGATAGATGCTACTCCCAATACATGTTATTATGTATATCACTATATTCTTCAATCTCACTTTCTATACAAGACTTATTAAAAGATACTGAATGGATTGTGCCCATCTCTAATACGTAAAAAACAAAAAACTATTTCTAATTTTTGAAAATCATTATGTATTTTGTAGTTATAATATATGTATAAAAAGTGGCCTAGTATGTAATGCCCTTTTCTAGAACTCGGTTCTTTCCAAGCCTCTCTTTATGAGTTTTGATTCAGTTTAAATTGCAATCAGTCTCTAGAAATGAAAAGGCTAGTGTTGTCATGACTGAGCAAAGTTCTTGCAATGGTTATTCAGGGTAGATTTAATTTCTTCATCACTGAAAAAAAATTATAGCCAAACTCTTATTTTTTTAATGAAAATATGTTTAGATGTTCCACCTTTCATATTGGAGTATGAGAATGTAACGATTTTCTTTGGGAGAGATGCAATAATACATTTCAAAGTGCATGGGTTATACAGAAGGGCTGTCGATTCACCCATGTCTAGGGAATCATCAATATGCAGCAATGTAGTTATCCTTTACACCCTCTGCTTTTAGAGGTAAATGTGTTGCAATATATGACACATATTAACACTTTGATCCCCTCTGCATTGAAGTAAGTCTCATGCTTCATTAATATAGTTTGGGCCCTTCTTTTTTACTGGTTCACTCAGATAGAAGGGCCAATTGTGAGAATGCGAACTTGAGTTAACTCTTGAATGAATGGCTCATGGGAAAGAGCATATCCATGCCTAGAGCAGTGAATTTCATATCCAAACATTGTCAGGCCTATTTTCCGTTTTTCCAAAGAAGAAAGTTTTATTTCAATTTTCTATTCATAGTTTGAATTGAAATTACATTGTTTATGTGCCTTACAACCTCTAGCATATACAAAAAGCACTAATTTATCCTTACTTACTAAAGGATTTGGACCAGAAAATTACAGACTCCCCTTTCCTAGAAACTATGCACTACGTAATTAGTATTAAAGTTCGGTCCTCTCTATAAGAAATTCACCAGAAAATGGTGAAAATAGAGAACCCTTACATCTTTTCATAAAATAATTTAACTGATAGAGGGAACACTATAGGAAACAACCATATTAGAAACAAGTTAACAAAAGAGTAGACATAATTGCCTCCTCTAAAGTCCTACAAAACCATAGAACCTTTAGACAAATGAACTCCCTCTTTAGATAAGGAATTTTCCTCTATGTGTAGATCCTTATACCTGTGCTTGAAAGAGATTTATTCAAAAGAGTTTGCAACCATATTAACCGCTCCCTAAGGGGCCTGAAAAAAAAGGTTTGGCAATTTGAGATCATCATTCGTTTAGTGAATGATCATACTTCATGCTTGTTTTCATTTCTCAAGGATAGAATTTTTCAAAGATCTTGAAACACAGGAGGAAGCTTTGGCTCAACCTGATATAATGTAGCCCAAAAGAGGCCTCCACAGGTACAAACATTCCAAGGGGCGGTTGGTTGAAGGATTATTTAGACATTTGATGGTGTTTTGAGTTATTTTATTCCTCCATAGATACCTGTTTGATTTGTATCCCCTCTATTCTCATCATGGGCTATGCAACCTCTCTATTTATACTTTCTATTGATATGGGTGTCCCTTGATCGATAACATCTTTTGGGCAATAATGGCAGCAACAAAGAAAAATTACAGAAAAATGTGGGGGTTTTGGGATGGAGGGGGACAAGGATTCCAAGTGATTGTAAATGTATCTTGTTACATTTTTTCTTAGCCTTGTATTTCCAGAACGCCATGTACGTGGCATACCTAAGCTTCAAGATATTGCCAGACAGAAAAACTTGTAAGTAAGGATACTAGTTTCATTTTTGCTAGCCTTTAGTATCCACTGAATACTCTCCCTCAACATAATCAAACAACTACAATTTGTAGAAGATAGAAAAATTATTCAATCCATTTTTTTTTAATTAGAAAATTCATTCAATACATTTTTTTTGTATTGGAAGGTTGCAAACGAAGAATCATGTATGTTATAGTATTTCTATCTTCGAGAGAGGTTTATACAATGGTATTAGTTTATTGTTTATCATGGTTTCACTATCTATAAATGCATAGACATTGGACTTCACTTATCTTGTCAAAATATCTTGCATGAGAGGATACATTGTTGAATAGAGGCTATGAAGTGACTTTGTTGAATATAGACATTTGTATGTTTTACATGGGCCAAGGGTATGTGTTGTTAGACCACGTTTTGTTGCAGCTTGTGCAGATGCGGCTTTAGTTTCATTATCCAAAGAAGAATTCACTACAAGAACTAAACAAGAACTATTCGAGATAGTTCATTAGATAAATAAAGTTATACTCGCGGTGACATGCTGACTTCAAAGAACGATATATCCATTTCTACATCATCTTTTCCTGCTGAAAAGGTCAAATTGGCTGCCATGGCAGGCATGTCTGCTGCGGCATGGAAGGAAAATTTGTTCGCTGACCAGGAGGAACGTGAGATTCAATGTCTTACAGTAAGTATAGTGTCTAGTCAGTGAAAGAGAACCAAGATCAAATTGAAGCAGTTTGGAGAAATTGAGTCTGTGTGGATGAAGGAATGTGAACAAGTTGAAAGGCAAAGCAAGAGATTAACAACAGAACGTGTTCAATCTATGTCAAGTAATTTTGGATCTGGTGGATCATCTACTTTGGTTGCAGGACCTACCACTCTTTAGTCCCCATTCAATACTCTCCCTCGACATAATCAAACAACAATTTGTAGAAGACAGAAAATTCATTCAATCCTTATTTTTGTAGTTGAAGGTTGCAAAATGTCACAGGGCTCGTGGAACATGAACCTTGAAGTTCGAAATTCTACGAACCTTAAGGGAAAAACGGAATTCGTTAAAATTCGAGTTGAGGTTTTATCACTAAATTTGTGGGTTCGTATTCCAGGTTTCCATTTTGGGTATACGACGGTCGGTACTCTTCTATGCCCTAGAATTTGCACTGACATTTAAAATAATTTGTTGATGAGCCGCGGTCGGGAGTAATATGGCTTGTATTCCGTGTAAAAAGTTTATATTTCCATTGAATCAATCTAGGTTACTCGTTCCAGTGCTGACGCTTTCTCTGTTCCTTTTTTTCACCTCATAGTTGAAACGGTTCTATGAGCCAATGTGTCGGATCAACGATGGGTTTTCTGATTGCCTATTGGTAATGCGACTTAAATAATACAAGTTAGCAGTATCTGCAATGAATAGTAGGCCTGCTATATCCATTGCTACATCATCTGAAAACAGAAGATAATTTGCCGTTGTGAAAGGGTCCATAGCTTAAGCCTTGTGAGAAAGGCTATGATTAGTTGTAGTGCAACTCTTAGAGTTTAACCCGCAAGGTGATACTCGTATGGAAACGTTGACCTTTGACTACTTGTATGGGAGACGTTGAACTTGTCCATGTTCTGAGAAAGGAGAAATAGAAAGAAAAACCACTATTGAAATATTCGGATCCGAGGTTGTCACCAATGAAATGAAACACCCTGGCTTGACGTGTTTCCAATGAGCCAGAGTAGCAAGCGGGGAAGAATACAAGTCGTGTGAATTAGGTGGGAGGGGACAATTAAATAGGCCTGTAAAAAGCTAATTGTCTTAAGTTGTAGTGTAATATTGGTTACTACCCTACTTGTTGGGGTGGTAACTACATTTTCTTATAATGTGTCGCCATCGAGACGTTGAACTTGACTGAACTTTATCTCTTTTTGTAAGAATACGGACAATAGTATACTATCAATACTATATGATATTGCATATCTACGTCTTTCCCAAGAGATGAGAGCAGAGCAAGGTCAAATTGGTTTCCATGGAAGGCATGTCTGCTGCAGCATTGAAGGCAGAGTTGTTCGCTGACCAAGAGGAACCTGAGATTCAACGTCTTGCAGCAAGTATAGTGTCTAGTGAGTTAAAGAGAACCGAAATAAAATTGAAGCAGTTGGAGAGATTGAGTTTGTGTTGATGAAGGAATGTGAACAGGTTGAAAGGAAAAGGAAAAGATTAACAACAGAACGTGTTTGTCTTATGTCAAATCATTTTGGATCTGTGGATCATCCACATTGGTTGCAGGACCTGTAGCAGTATCTGCAATGAATAGTAGGCCTGTAATTTCATCTTCTATTCCATCAGCTCCCCATTCTGGTTATGTCCCCCATCTCATCCAGCTATGCCTTTCATGGCTAGACCATCTATGTTTGCATTTGGACCAGGTGGAGCAGGATCATCTATACCCTTTTCTACAATGCAATCTTTTTGAGGTAGAACCCATGGCTCTGTGATAATGAGGTCCAATGCTGCAAATTCTAATGTTGCTCACAACATTTTGAGACCTTTCACTGGAACTAACACAAGTACAAATTAAAAAATAAACTGTCTACAAGCATCGTTGTATTGTAGATCAATTGTTTGAGGTGTTTGCATATTTTTCTATAGTTTGTAAAAATGCATTCAAGCAAAGTGTTCTTCTATCATTTCTGAATAACACAGAGAGCTATGATCCAGATGATAAGTGTAGCAGGGCATACAGAGTAAAAGGCCCTCTATACAACATATTTTTTGTGCAGAAAAATAGTAGTGATTAATAAGGTAAAATGGCTAATCCATGTCTCATGTATTGGGTGAGGTTTTTAGGAGCATGTGAATCATTTGCAACCTAGATATGCCACTGCTAACTGACCACATTAGTTTCAAGCTAACATGCTTTCTGTCATGGTTGCTGATTGGTTTTCCACCTACCATTTATTATGGGATTGAATTTTGGCAGCATTATCCAATGTCAGGGAATAATTATTAAGCAGCACAAAGAACTAACTCATAATATTTCTTGATCATAAAAGGGATGAGAAAGATGGCATGGCTCTTTTGTAGAACCATAATCTTAATAAGGAGAAGAAACATTTATGACTCAGTAATCAGCAAAAGAGAGAACAACTGACAAATACATCGATCACTCCAGGAAGTCGAAGGTGTTGTTTAACCACCCTAAACCCACTTTCTTCAGCTGATATTTGTGGTTAAATATTGAACATTTCTAAACTAGCAGATCATACAGATCCTAGTGTAGAGATATACAAGGTCACCATAGAAATAGGTAGAGGATCAGAATGAAGGGTGTGGTACAAAAGGTAGTATGTGCTTAGGGGCAAGTTGAAAAGAGAACATCCTTTTAATTGCAAATAAAGTAGGAAATACCTGCTCAAAAGAATATAAATACTACATTAAGCATGGAAGCTAGCTTGTAAAATTCCTAAAAGTGGTGAGCTTAAATAGGCATATGTATATTTCATTGCATCGAAGAGGTGCATTCTACAGACCAGTAAGGGAGAGATGTGTAACTCTTTTTATAAATAAATAAAAAAATATTATTAAAAATAATTTGTGGGCTTAAATTAAATTTAAATTATTTAGAATTGCATATATATAAAACAACATAAATTAGTTAAACTAAAACCATACCAATTAGATTACACATTTCCACCCTAAAAAAGGGTTTACATCTTGAGAAATTTGATTACTCTAGGTGCTTGGTAGATCCCTTTCTAGATGGATCTATGCTGATGTTATTGAAATTGGATTTGTAGCTGACCCTTTTGAAGAGAAATATTTAGCAGTTGCATTTCCCCTTTTCCACATAAGTTGTACTTACAGAATCTAGATATGTACTCAAATACATAAATTATGAAATTTAATATAAACAAAAATGGATGGAAAATATGTTCATCATATAACCTTTCAATTTTAACCGTTCTCGTATCAAGTTTTCACAATTTTTATCTTTGGCTTTAATTACTTTAGATATTTAGGCCCACGTCTTAGGCCCAATTTTTATCTTTGGCTTTGATTATCGTGTGCATAATTTTGAATAAATGTCAGCTATATCAAAATGTTTTGTATATTTAAGTTTTAATCTAGTCAACACAGTGATAGAGAAATGTATCCAAGAAAAAAAACATTTATAAACTTTGTATGAAAGAGACATGTGGGTACCCATCGAACTGTTGTAGAAATATTCATAGGAAAATTTCATGGAATATTAAATGGATTCGGGATATATATTGATGGTATACTTTGAAAAGGAAAGGATTTAACTATAGCACCATTTGATCTCTTACGCTATTGGTAGTTGTTGTGAAATTATGGAAATTGTGAATGATGTTCATCCGAGCCATCAAAATTCAGGTGAAAAATACTATAGGCATGAGACTCGTGTTTCTACATCGTGTGCTTAATCTAAAGCGTTGACGAGCATCGACTTGAAATCAATAAGAAGAAATAATACCATCATGTTGATGATGGTTAAGATTATTCTATCGTATGGTATAAACAATAAAGAAATCGGAAAAAATAAAGCTACAAGCCTCCCCAGATCTTCCCAGTCTCTGTCGAACTATCTCCAAAAATATACGAATGGGGATCTTGGACGTAATGTAAATTATCATCTATGCTAATATTTGGTGGAGAGTATGGTCAAAGTATCAAATGCGATATGCAAATGCCTCAAACCCTCCCTTTATGCATAAACATATATATTACCAGAGAAGGGGATATGTCATATATATTACCTTCTCAAGGCTTCCAGATTTTTATAACTGTGATAGCATTAGCATTATTTCATGTAAGAAATAATCACTGAATGTTTGTTTATATTAATGTTCGTGGAAAGAGAACAAAAAAAAGAAATGCATGCATATCATGAGTTTTTACTTATGAGTTGGGTGTTCTTTTCCTAGAGCAGAGCAACAAGCTGAGGCTGCCTTCGGACTTCCATTTGGATGAAGCGTAAGTATGATAATGAGCATACATAGATGTGATAATTGGGTTTGAGTGGAGAACTTTCGGTTGCAGAGATGGAGTTCTGTGAAAAAGAAAAGAAGGAAACAAGGATTCTAGACCATGGATTTTGTAAAAGAGGATGTGGAGAGTATGTAATTCAGTGTTTGTATCATCCCTTATGTTTAGGTTTGTTTTAAGAATAAATCTTATTTTTAATTTCAAGAAGAAATAAAAATACATTATGTACATGTTTAAAGCACCAAGATTAACTTATTAAAGCTTTTTAAAATTTTCTAAGAACTATCCTTGGGAAGTTGTTTAAACTTATTTAATAGGGATTTAGGTCGATATAGGTGGCCACTGACTCACAACAATCATACACCTTGCCAACTTTACAACAATTTTATAGCTCTTAAAATTTCAATAATCTTTTTAGGCACTTCCTATGTGTTTTGGTGATTAACAAAGCCTATAATACTAGATTTATAAGGTATAAAAACACGTGGATCTCATAACAAGTTTTCTAATAGTCCAACAAACATCCCCAATAGATTTTATATGCAAATTTTGCGTCCCATAAAATTTTACATATGTGACTAGGCTCCTCAATGACATCTAGGAGGTAACCTTTTATCCTTGGAGCAATTGCTTCTTCTATAATGTAAAAAAAATTAGGTGGAAGTAAGCATGTCTTATGCTCTCCATTCTTGTCTCGCATACATTTTCCTTGTATCATATGCCTTTTGAACCATGGGCCTTATGCCTTATGCCTTATTCCTTTTGTGGTATGAAAAGCATGAAGGGTGGAGGTAATGCTCCTTTCTATTCCTTACCTAGATTTGTGCACTTCGCGCCACATTTCTAGCTCAGCATGCACCCAAAATCTCTCCATATCCTTATAATGAAATGTTCTATAAACACGGTGTGGTCCACATCTCCACATGATGACCTCCATGTAAATTTTACCTCTACATACCCACGTGAATTGGTATGTGCATTGACTATCCATAAATCCATGCAATGATTGACATTAACAAGGTCAACCATTAACATTGGTAACAATGAATGTTGAGGCTTGACCTTCATGGAAACGCCACAAACTACAAACTGAGAGGGAATGCAAATTGCACCATCGTTCTCCTTTGAATGCTATGCAAAGATGAAAGACACTTCATATGTCTCGCATCAAAAAATTGAAGAGGCACACCTTCATTATCTACCCCTTTCACACTTTAAATTGAAACCCTCAACCCCTGCACTCCTCCTACCAAATGAAAATACCAATGTCGATTAGCAATATAATTAGAGTCAAACTTGATCACTACCTAGCCCTTTATTGTTTAATTTACTCATATATGTATACTTTCTCGTATGACAAATTATTGTACATTCCATTTTACTCACAATTAAGATGATAATAGTTAATATCGCCAAATACATACACCAAACTCAACCACATAATAGATTCACCTAACTCACATGCATAAGTGAAACACCAAACTCATGCACATAATGAATGCACCAATTCTATTTCAATTTGAATTTCACTAGATTAGCACCAATTCTATTTCAATAATTTTACAAAAAAGAGTTAGATTTAGATTATCAAAACAAAATATTTCAAACACTAGTTTTCTATGTAAATAACCTTGAATACTACTTACATAGATCAAAGGTTTGATTGTTGATCCTATAAAATATTTTTGCAACTAAAGATGGGAAAAGAAAAAAGCAAAGCAATGGTTTCTCTACTTATGACTTCTAGATAATTTCAAAAGCATCGCAAGACCTAAATGTAAGGATATGCTACACCCCTCGAGAGCAGTGGTATTATCAAGAATCATACCTTCCCTATATTGAGAACTATGACATGTTCCCCATGGTCATATCTGAGGCAACTAAAGGTGAAAATAGAATAATAGAGCTAAATTCTTAATTAGGCTTAGGTATGAAAATGTCGTGAGAATTAATATTATTAACAAGGATTAAGTGGAGCTCAATGATGGTGTTGACATGCTCTATTTGTTTTAAAAGATAGATAATTGGTTGGAAGAGGAATTCCAAGAGAGAAAGGTATAAGGGTTATGTTGTATATATGGGTTGTTGGTGCTTGATGTGAGTGCAAGACCCATTTAAACCAACTAATTAATGTCTCAACTTTGTCCCCATGAAGTATGAGGACAACTTTAGATATTTTAATTGTGGTCACAATGATATATCTAACAGCCCATTAAATATTTATGGTAGCATGGAACAATATTTTTATATCACAAGATAATTTGGGATCATTCAAAGTGAAAAAAAAAGGTTTTTTATGCTCCATCTTAAACTTAATTTCTCTTTCTTCATGACTTTGCATTAAGATAACATAAACAATATGTATGGCATCTTAAGGTCCCATGCAATATAGTAATGAGACAAACTTTGAATATGCTACATATATTCAATCAAAACAGAATAAACTCTACATCTAATCGGAATGGTTCTCTAGATGAGGATTTAACTTTATAATATTGACCAACAAAATAGAACTTCTTTTCCCCATATTGTGCAAATCATGGATGATAATTTTCACGAGGGAAAACAATATAATACTCTCAATGTAACATTTAAAGAGAGTGTATGTTAGGAAATATATTATTCAACTTGTCACACCTTGATGATGTATATTATGACATATGTACACTCTTAAATATAGCATTACAAGGTTCTTATGGTGTTCTACCACTAGTACAAAATGAGGAATTAATGACTAAAAAACGACTAAAATCTGGCTATAAACAACTATTTTTGAATCGGCGACTAATAGTAGCTAATTTCCACTATCTTATAGCTTGACTAACTTAGTCGTATTTCACTTAGTCATTAATAGGTTGACTTATTAGTCATTGATTTAGTCATTAATTTAGTCATTGATAGTCAATGGTTTAGTCATTGATTTAGTCACGGATTTGGTCACAGATTTAGTCACTGATTTAGTCATTGATTTAGTCACTGATTGCAACAATTAATGACCAAGTATACGACTAAATAAACTACTAGATGATAACATATTAATGACTAAGATAAATACAACTAAACGTTACTCACGCTATAAGATACGGGAGATTAGCTATTAATAGTTGTATATATGTGAATTTAGTCGTTTTTGTAGTCACAAATTTATGATAGGTCATGGAGGAATCAAACCACCAACCGCCTTCCTATAATTAGGCAGGTGCTCTACCATTGAGCTAGAACCCTTTAAGAATTTGTTGTTGCTTGATAATGATGATATTCAAACAAAATTTACAACATTCAAGCACACAAAATAATGATTATCAAGTTACTATAGATCCATAATGGCTTACCCTGTACTTGTCCTTCAAGTCTTTTTTTCACTTAATAAATGCATTTGAAAGACTTGAAGGACTATTACAAGGTAATCCATTATGTATCTATAGTAACTTGATAATAATTATTTTGTATGCTTGAATGATGCAAAATGAAAAAATACCACAAATTTATAGGAATGGCAAGCATTCACCATTGCATAACCCTTTCATGGTGATCGAAAAAATCAATAGTAAGCCAATACCTTGGGTCCCTCCCTCCACCTTGGTCACCAGAACTAGTAGGATTTGGCATCATCTCCATCTTGAGCCCTTTTTTGTATTACTACACTTATGCCACGGGTGTATTTTGGTTGGACTTAGTGATTTGATAAGGTATACATTTAAATATGATCAACTCATTTGCTTTTAGTATTGATATAGGATTTTCTTTCACACACCCACACCATATTCACACTAGATTACCTTTTAGTCTAATTGGCCTATTTTTATGGTCATTTGTTGGACAACAATAATTTTCTCATCTTATCAAACTCAAATGATTCGGTGTTTCATTACTATTCCAAGCACAAAGATATATAGTATCATTTTCTCAGGGATAGAGTTCAGAAGGGTACAATGATCCTAGAATATGTTCCTTAATATTTTAGGTTACATTCATTTTTATTAAACCCCATGCAAAGGGGAAGCTTGAGATGTTGAGGGAGAAACTTGGCTTGGTAGTGAATGCCTTCGTTGAAAAGAGGGAGTGTTGGGGTTTTTATGTGGTTGCTTGGTAATGGTTTTTTCTTTTTTTATGACATAGTGGTGAGAACTTAGCCATACCTTCATATTCAAATACATCATTGATGATTGTTGGAGCTAGGATCATCACTAATTGCTTTGGTAAGTGAGTTTTTGTTATATATGGAGAGTTAGGAGGGAATGCATGTGCTAGTGTCTATTTCTAACTCAGCTCCATTCATATCTGCATGCATTTCCGTAATTATCTAGAGCACACATGCTTGAGGAGTTTTTCAATTTTAGCTGCAGATCCCAAGGAGGGAATGTATGCATCAGCATATCCTCAATTTGAGTTTCTCTTCATTTCGAACTCCAATCCTTGAAAGGAGGGTGCATTAGGTGAGCATATTAGGATTAGGTTTTTCATGTGTCTAAATTCATTGTATTTTCCCTCAACTTCCTATTCTATATAGGAGATGCAGGGTGCACCACTGTGTTGGTTGGCGAGTTTGAGTTTTAAGCTATAACAGTGCAATTCTTTTGTCTTTCAACAAATAGAAGATATTTGCATATCAAGAGCTCCACATTGTTTGTTTGTTGTTTGTAATTTCCAGAAGTATCTGTTTGTAGATTACTGTATTCAAAAATTGTTATTTTGATTGAGGTTTTCTGTATTTAATATACCTTGGTTTAAGTTAATTTATAGGAGTGAAAAATCTGCTTACCATGGTATGAAAATTAATAGGCAGGATACTTCCTCGGCCTTTTTTGTGAATCTTGTCACACACTGCATGCCAACTGTATTTCTTCTTTTTATACATCATGAAATGCACCTTCAGGAATATTAAGCTCCAGAACTAAAATAATATATAAATTAGATGCTCTTCCCTGTCACTAACTAAATTTGTTTGCTCATTTCATCAAACACTGTGCCTGTACCCTAATACAACTTGTTCATCAGCTGACAATTCCACAATCTGATCGGCATTTGGATGGCATGCTCTTTCTATCACTAAAACTCATTCTTAAATACTATAGAGAACATACATTTCAAAATCCATATTATTTTTATGATTACAATGTTGGTATGCTGCTTTGCTAGATAGGTATTAACAATGGAACATTGAACAGAATTACAACAAAATCTAGTACATGGTTGATGGTAACTACAGTATTTCCTTAAGTAGCAGATGATCTGCAAACTGAACATGTTTTTCTTGTTGAATGTCATCTATTTCAAGTTTTCAACCTTGTTATGTGCATATTCACTTATCAAGACACTATCAAAACCTAGCCCTTGTGGTATGTTTTTGGATGCTTATGTGTAGGGTGTTATTTCCAATAGCATGGAAACTTGTCCAATGCCGCAATTCCCACATTAGTGAGAAAGGTAGGACAATATTTACCTATCATTAGGGATTCTAGTTATATCTAGCTTTTCTCTGGATTAGTTGGCCTATGCAGAATAAGTGCTAGAGGAAATATTACTGTGGGCTTAGTGGCGTTGTACACTGCTTATTTCAATGTAACAGGTGGATTAAATATAAGTACAGCTACCGGCATAATCTTGCAAATTGGTTGGTCCAATCAGCTTTCATCCTTCATCATTAGAGTAATTTAACATGTTTTAGATGGTTGAATAAATTCACTCGTGGATGTTTGTATGATGTACTCCATGACTATTTCTATAGGGCATGAAGGGAACCATATTTCTCAAAGGTGTATTCACTACAAAATAATTAAGAGAACTACTAGAGGTAAAAATTGCCCTTAAAGTTGAGGCTAATGTCCCTTTATTTTTTAGGCACTTTGAGGTTATTCTTTTGAACTCATAAGTGTTAGCTTTCAGGTCACAACCCAACTTAACGGCCCAAAAAAAGTCACAACCTAGCTTAGCAGCCCAAAAAAAGTCACAACCTAGCTTAGCAGCCCAAAAAAGGTCACCACTTAGTCCAAACAGCTCACACAGGCCACGACTATGTGCATTCAATAAAATTATAAATGGACAAAAAGAAAAAAACAATTGCTATCACATACAAGTTTATTCAACACTTTGGTAAGGATTTTAGTTGTAAAAAATATCCATGCTATCTAACTAAGAGATGACATAAAGTTTATTTCAAAACCTTTCAGTCACATCTGACTGATATAGCTTACATCTTCATTGGATTTTTTCATACTATGTGTTTCCTGCAACAAATAGGTATTGTGCATTATCTTCAACACCTCCATTTGTTGAATTATGTTGTAGAATCTCCAATTTAGAGTGTACCAACCACATTTCCCACTTTGTACTATGGTCTTCAACCCATACACTTCGCAAGTATTCCATTATTTATGTCCTATACATCCTGCAAAATGCATCAAACAGGGAGAAATAATTGAATTTGTCATATCATATGGAATCATGAATTCATTTCAAGAACATAAAGTTAGCACAACAAAATGACATGGGCATGGGAATTTCCTTCATTTTAGACAAGAAGCTTTGGAAAATCTCATATCCTATTCAAATTTTAAAAGCGCGAGTGCACAATAGAACTTGATACTATTTATTCATTCAAAATACAATATTTAAGAAATATCCTCTCAAATATAAAGTTTCAAGCACGTCTAGATAAAAGGAAATTAGGTTGTAGTTCCAACTAAGAAGCGAGTTTTCACAATTAAGGACAAGAGAACATCCAACTATTTCTAAAGAAAATGAAATTAAATTATCTAAGTATATCAACAAGACCTGTGAAACCTTAAGAATGCATTCCAAATATAAGTAATTTGACTCCCCAATGCTTGGAATCCTTGCAACATTTCCATATTGGATAGCACTGAATAGTGTTTCTTTCTGGCCTCAAATGATCTACTATCTTGCTGCAAAAAATTTGCAAAGTCCAAAATAAATGTCCACTTACCAATTCAAGAGAAATAAAAACAGTAGTACTAAATGTCATAGCCTAATAACTGTTCACATAAATACACCTGACCATGTTCTATATTAACCACAAAAGACATCAAACCATGTCCTAAATATTTTTCAGAATACACACACAAAGGGAACCCTATAGTACATGAGGAAGATTGGTTCCTTTACCTCTGAGGCACTCATTGACACATCTACTGATCCATACAACATTGAATTCTCCTTTTCAACTACTTTACCATTTCCAAATCTCCAAGCTTGTGTTCTCATCCCATCAAGTTTCCTTGTAACTGACTATATAATCATTTGTTCTGTATCATCCAGATCATCAATTCTTTTATCAATTTCCCTGCTAAGATTTTGCAATTCATTCAAAAGAGTATCTCGTGCAATGTAGAGTACTTTCCATAAGGAAATATCTTTGGAATCAAGTCCAGGTTCTTCATTTCTTACAACCTGCAATCTCAAAAAACTAGTTCTAAAATGCCATTGGAGTAACAATAATTGTTTATCATTTAAAAGAATTAAACAAGCATAGAGTGCATCATAACCAGTTTAAACAAAGACATGATAACCATATTGAGATTAAACGGAAAAATACATCTGACCTCACATTATGTTAAAATCCATTATACTGTTATTTTTCCCAATTAGAATAAAAAGAGAGAATTTATCTGGTGAAAATATAATATGAGAGCATGACTATCAATTCAACTAAAGAACATACCTTTTCCATATTTCGAAGCTCCAACTTAGATTCAGTTAGATGCAGCATGAATTAGGAAAGTAATAGGGGACACGAACAAGGAATCTAATTCAGACTACATCTAACTGAATTAGGGACTTGTCTTCAAAAGACAAGTATAAGGAAGGTCTAAACCAACACTATTCTTCTCTCTCTTACTGATATTTGTTTCATTTTGCTTAACTTGTTTATTAGCCTATTCATCATTACTACTGCTGCTATTTATTGTTACTGTATAATTCAACTTTAACACAGGGACCTTTGGGAGTGTTAAAGTTGAAAGAGGTGAAAATTATGTTTAAAGTTTACTTCCATTGTTACTTTTGTACTTTTTAATTCATCTTTCTGAGTACTTGGTTTAAATTGTTGCACAAGTTTGTTAATTTTTTGAAAAATTATAAAAATTCAACATTTTCAACCTCCAAAATTATTAGCATTATGACACGTGTCTTGAGTGGTTTTGCGGATTATGAAGACAAATGGTTTCGAAATTTAGAAAATAGCCACACTTGGCCCTGCATATCCATGACAACTCTTGATGGAGAGGACACATGTTTGGAGAATTTGGAGATAGGAAAATTATGATATTGATAACCTAATAAAGACGTATACTTATGATGATGTTGTTTAGAGTGTTGCGAATCAACTCGGTTTAGATGATCCTTCAATACTTAGGCTTACTTCAAACAACTTTTATTTGCAGCAGTCAAAACCTCAACCAATCAAGCATCAATGAGTTGATCACTTGAGTAAAATGTTGGTGTAGTACAATTGGATTTTTAATATCTTGTATTAAGTACTGGATATACCACTTTCAGAGCTGCAATGGTAGAAATATTTAAAGGTTCCATTTCACCATGCAATAAAAGACAAGATATATGTGTATGTTATACGACTACCCAAACTTAGTACTATTGGTGATGTCCTAAATGAAGTGAAAACAAAGGTGGAGCTATCCAACCCAAAGGCAGAGCTATGACTACTTGAGGTCTTCTACCACAAAATTGAAAAGGTTTTCCTATAAATGAAAAGATTGAAAACAAAAATTACCAATATTGGACTTTGCAAGCACAGGATATCGCAGAAGAAGAGAGGAATATGTGTTCACATGATTGGTTGATTCATGTTTACCATTTTACCCAAGGAGTCATCACAAAACCATATGATCCAAAACTCTGGAGAGCCTTTATTTTTTGTTATACATAGGGGTGAGGGTGAGGCTTTATCAGAGGTTAAATAACAAATCAAGAAGAAACTACAGATTCCTGATGAAGAATTCTCTAAATGGAATTTTGCATTTCCTTCATTGGGTCATCCTGAGTACCTTCAAGATGCAGACATTGTTTCCCATTGTTTTCACAAGAGAGAAGACACGAGGAATCCAATACTTAGGATTCCAGGAATAAATTTGAGCACTATGAAAATTATTTACAAGGTAAATCTCACAACTACAGTGAAGGATTGGAGGGAGGGTAAAAGGCCCTGGAGATGTTACAATTGATTAATTTAACAGCTCTAGATATTGAAATAGAAATTGAGACTTGATAGTAAATATTTTACAAAGTGTGTTTCTCTCATTGTTGATGATTGGTTTTATGCATATTTGTTGTTGGATTGCCTCTCTCCTCTTAATACAGTTTCACATGAAACAGTAACTAGAAGCAGAACAAATGCAAAGTAGAAGTTTCAAGTAACAAGGTTGGGTTGATCATTGGCAGAGAAGGTGAGGCTATAAAGAATCTGTTAAGCAGGGTAGGGGCTCAAATCTAGCTGATACAGCTAAATCTTCCTGGATTTTACATTTGGACATCTACTATAGTTGTATCCTCACAGGTTTCCAACTGGAATGATTATAGGCTTAAATTTTATTCCTTGGTCATTCAAGAGTAAAGGAGACTCTAAGCTTATACAAACTATTTTCATATGTTTACACCTGGATCATAAGTGATACAGCTAGAAGATCGGTGATAAATGAATATTATTTAATACTCCTAGTTTTCTAAAAAGAAGTGGGACTTCTGGAACTTGAGCAGTCTAGCCAACCTGATCCCCCATATCCACAATTCTATTTTGGGAATTATGTTGCACGAGAAGGGGTAGAAATTCAGGACACAAGAAAGATAAGAAGCCAATGAGGGGTACATAGAGGAGGATTGGAATTTTTGTAGCCAAAGGGAACTTCACCATAAGTCCAAGGGCCTTTGTATTTTCTGAGGGCCAAGAAGCTTGATTGTTTTATTTACTACTCTTATGTAGAACTTGTTCTTGTCTATTTTTTGAGTTTAACTTTCCTATTTTTCCACATCTATTATTTCTATGTATCGCTTTGATTTACATACCATACTCTTATATGTTCAATATTAGCAAAGGTAGTTTGTGGTACAGATGGTTTGCTATCTCTGATTTTTGTATGAATTATTTATGCAAAATACAAAGTACTACAAAAGAACTTTGAATTATTCATATGTAGTCTTAGATATTCACTATCCCGCTGTTTAATGGATTTGATTGTTTCCTCGGACCTCTACTTTTTGAATATATTCAGAGTTGTTCTTCAAATTATTATCTTAAGTGTTTAATATTTATGTTATTGGATTCATTATTTATGCCCAAATAATGAACTTATATTGTTGGATACATTTGTTTAATGCCTAGAAAACTCATTTACATGTCATTAGATGCTTGATGATTTCCATAACTCCTCAATTGTCTGTGATATTTCTTCATCTTTGAGCAATACTGACTGCTTTACTCATTTCTAAGATAATTTGTTTTTTAATTCTTCTGCATCTTCCATTTACCAGCTATATGTTCTGCATTAAGAGACTCTAGTGCCCATTGGACAAACCTGGGTCTAGGGTTGTGATATTGTTGTTTTAATCCATTTGGCTACAATTTTCCTTCAACATTAATTTGGTTCTCATTCACTTCAATCTAGTATTTATTTTGCAAATTGTTTTAAACTGCTGCTATGGTGACTTTGGACATCTAGTTCTTTATAAGTTTACTGAGGGCTACCCCCTCTAGCCCAAGAGCTAGCTTGAGGCCGAAAGCGGGAATCAAATGCCTTGGCATAGTTCCTATTTCCTAAGTAGTATGTTGATGTAATTGTAACTTCGGAATGTATTCACTTGTATTTCTTATGTATTGTAACCCGATGTTTATTCTGGGATGTGTCTATAATGTAATTGAGTCATGTCATGCAGTTTCTATAATGTAAACAAGTCATGTCAATTCGTTGTGGGTAACCCTCCTATTGGTCAAGGGTTAAAGTCCCCACAGTTTCGGGGCACTAGGGTTATTAGACTCTCCTAGAGAAGTCAGCCCTAGTAGGTTATTGTCAAGTCAGGAATTAGTATATATAGAGAGTGAGCCTCTCAATTTATCACACACTCACTCATAGTCAGTTGTAGCACATAGTTGAGGAAGAAGAAGACACTGGGGCTAGGAAGAAAGAGGCTACTGCTGTCGGGAGATCATCTTATTGTTTTGGGGTTTTACTTTTGGTGTTGATTCTATCTCTAAGGAAGTTGCGGGGTTTTCTCCATTTATGGTTTTCCCGAGGAAAAACACTGTGTTCATTGTCTCGTGTGTTTGATTGTTGTGCTTGTTATTATCTCAGTTAAAATATCCTAATATACTGCTAGCTTAATGTTAAAAATCTAGCATGGTATCAGAGCTAACCTAAGAAGAAGACACTGTGTAGCTGCGGAAACTAGGGATTCCTACTTTGTGGATCTCTCTCCACATATTTTCAGCAAATAAGGTTGGACTAACTCTCCTCCCTAGGGCACATCTTTCTATCGAAGCAAAATCCAATTCTGAGCTTTTTAATTTTTGGACCCGACACTACTGCCGGAAATTAGGGATTTCCACAGAAGTGGAATTTTTCAGTGAGCCCAGGCCTGGGTTGATCTCCTCCTCAAAATCGAAGTTTAGAGATTAGGATCAAAGCATTTGGTTGGACAGAACTCCAGAAAATCCAAACCCTAATCTGCTCCTGAACCAACACTGTAGAATTTCAGCTCCAAATCTAGATCCGACATCTTGACCTGGTAAGATATAAATATTTTGTATTTCCATTTGAGGTTCTTAGTTAAGATGTCTCATCATACCAAGCTTGATGAAATGCTTGAGGGATCTAATAACTTCTGAGCCTGGAAGTATAGGATCTCTCTGGTCCTGGAAGAAAATGAGTTGGACTCCTACATCAATGAGGAGGTTCCAGTTCCAGAGGAAGATGAGGCTAAGGCCTTACACAAGAAGAAGTTGGTTATGGCAAAGAGGATTATTTCTAATGCAATCAAGGATCACCTCATACCACAAGTGTTCTCCCTAAAGACACCTAAATCTATGTTTGATGCCCTAACCAAACTGTTTGAAGGAAAGAACATAAACAGGAAAATGACTTTAAGGAACCAATTGAAGAATGTGAAGATTCAGAATGTAGAGACCATCCAGTCTTACTTCACAAGAGTCTCTCATATCAAGGAACAGCTAGAAGCAGTAGATGAAGAAGTGGAAAATGCAGAGATTGTAATGACCACCTTGAATGGTCTCCCTAGGACATGGGACTCTTTCATTCAAGGGATCTGTGCCAGAAAGAAGTTAGTCAAGTTCAAGAGACTTTGGGAAGAATGCTCACAAGAAGAAGCTTGGATAGCAGCTCAAGAAGAAAAGATGGGAAGTGAAGATCAAGCTCTCATAGTTCAATCCAAGAAACCCAGAAGGGACCATCATCATCATCATTCTAAAGGTAGGCACTCTTCCTACAAGAAATCTCAAATCAGATGTTATACTTGTGATGAAATAGGGCACTTTGCCAAAGATTGTCCTAGAAACAAAAGAAACTCTCACAAGAAGAAAAAAACAAGAGAAGACATCATGCTCATGTTGCAGAAGATGATGAACCTTCCTCAAAGAGAAACAAGCAAGAAAGTGATGATTCTTCAAGTGATGAAGAATATCTTTTGATTTTCGCTCTCACGGGAAACATCACACATGGAAGCAATGATTGGCTTATAGACAGTGGAGATTCCAAACATATGACGGGATTAAAAGAGTCTTTTGTGAGACTGTTAGAACATGAATCACCTCACAAGGTGAAGCTCAGATATCATTACCATTATCCAATAAAAGGTAGTGGGGAATCATCCTATAAGCTAGACTCTGGAAAATCCATGAAGATGAAGGATGTATTGTTTGTACCGGGACTCAAGAAGAACCTCCTCTCCATATCTGTATTAGATGCAAAAGGCATGAGGGTTTCATTTGTAGATGGCCAAGTTCTCAAGTGTCCAAAAGGAAAGACCTTTGATGATGCAGTAGTGATTGGGGAACAAGAGGGAGGTCTATACAAATTGAAGGGCCATCTAGAACAAGCCTTGATCCATGACACAGTAGATCCAAATTAACTTTGGAATAGAAGGCTTGCACATGTGCATTACAAAGCACTACCACTTGCAAACAAAGTTGTTGAAGGTCTTCTAGAAATTCAAGCAAAACATGATGGATTCTGCAAAGGAAGTACAAAAGGAAAGAATACAAAGAAGACATTTCCAAGTAGCGAGAGCAAGGAAAAAAGAATCTTGGAAATCATCCACTCCAATGTATGCGGACCAATGTCATCAAGTTCACTAAGTGGGTATGTATACTATGTTTCTTTCATTGATGACTTTTCTAGGAAGACATGGATTTACTTCATGAAGAATAAAGATGAAGTTTTCAGCAAGTTCAAGGAATTCAAAGCCTTGATCGAGAACCACACTGAAAATAAGATCAAGACCTTTTGATCAGATAATGGCGGAGAATTCACATCAAATGAATTCAAAGATTTATGCAAAGACTCAGGGATTAAGAGGGAGTTTTCCACTCCATATAATCCACAACAAAATGGGATTGCATAAAAGAAAAACAAAACTATCATGGAAGCTGCAAGAGCTATGCTTCATGATCAAGATCTTCCCATGCATTTATGGGCAGAAACTGCCAGAATAGCGTTGTATGTATAGAACCGTACTCCACACAGAGTACTCGAGAACAAGACACCTGAAGAAGTCTTTTCCAATAAGAAACCAGAAGTTACCCATCTCATAATATTCGACTGTCCAGTGTACATACACATTCCAAAAGAGAAGAGGACAAAATTAGATCCTTCAGGAAAGAAGGGTATATTTGTGGGATACTCTGAAAGCTTGAAGGCTTACAGACTATACTTCCTAGGATTCAAGAAGATCAACATCAACAAGGATGTGACATTTGATGAAGACTCAACTTACAAATAATCCAGAAAGAGACCTGTTGAAGAACCTGAAGTAGCAAAAGCACCCAGAATTCATGATACAACCATGAACGAAGAAACTCAAGAAGAAGATCAAGAATTTGAAGAACCTCAAGAACCTGTAGATCCACCTCAGGAGAAGAATCCTCATAAGAGGAAACCTGCTTGGGTACAAGAAGCTATCCAAGGTGCAGAAAGATATGGGGCTTCAGAACATAATCACAAAGAAAGAAAGAGGACCAGATCCAGATCCTGCTCCGGGTATGTAGCATTATTATGTGATTTTATCGATAAAGAACCTTCCAACTATGAAGAAGCGATAGAATAGAAAGAATGGAAGGATGCTATGATCAAAGAGTATCAATCGATCATGAAGAATGATGTTTGGGATGCTGTCCCAAGGCCAGAAAGGAAGTCTATTGTAACTTCTAAATGGATCTACAAGATCAAGCATGCTGTAGACGGTAGCATAGAAAAATATAAAGCAATATTTTTTGCTCGTGGTTTCTCCCAGAAAGAAGGAATAGATTATGAAGAAACTTTTGCACCTGTAGCCAGATACACTTCCATCAGATCGGTACTTGCTCTGGATGCAGTGATGAAATGGAAGATACACCAAATGGATGTCAAGACTACTTTCTTGAATGGTGTAGTGGAAGAGTAAGTGTATGTAGAGCATCCACTCGGTTTTGAGACACATGATAGGGAGTCTCATGTATGTAGATTGAAGAAAGCTCTGTAAGGTTTGAAACAGGCACCCATGACATGGTACGACAGAATTGACAGCTTTCTATCTAGTTTGGGCTTTACCAAGAGTAAAGCAGATTCCAACCTTTACTACAAGGTTGAAGATGGAAACCCAGTGATGCTCCTACTATATGTAGATGATCTGTTTGTAACAGGTATGGATGGGTTGATTGCTGATATGAAGAGGAAGCTTGCTACCAAGTTCAAAATTAAGGACTGCATTATTTTCTAGGCATGGAGGTATGGAAGAATGTGGATGGAATCTCCCTCAGACAAGGGAAGTATGCAGTAGAGATCTTGAAGAGGTTTGGGATGATGGAATGCAAGGCCATGACCACACCTATGGCATTGAACCTGAAGCTATTGAGTGATCCTTCATCAGAAGCGGTTAATGCTATGATGTATCATTAGATGATTGGGTCCTTGATGTACCTAATTAACACGAGACCAGATTTTGCTTTACTGTGACCACCTTAAGCCAGTTCCTAACAGATTCGAGACATGTTCACTTGATTGTTGCAAAGCATATTCTGAGGTACCTAAGGGGTACAATTGATTATGGGATCAAGCATGAGGCGAGTCAGAAGATTAACCTGGAGGGTTATGTTAATTCAGATTAAGCAGGCAGTGCCATTGATAGGAAGAGCACTTCTGGGTGTTGCTTCAGTATGGGATCAAGTGTGATCTCTTGGTTTAGCAGGAAGCAATCCTGTGTGGCACTAAGTACAGCTGAAGTAGATTATGTCACAGTGTGTTTAGCTAGTTGTGAGGCAGTATGGCTAAGGAAGCTACTGTCTAATTTATTTGATCTCCAATTGGATGCTACTTGTATATATTGCGACAACCAGAGTTATGTGAAGTTATCAGAGAACCTGGTGTTCCATGACAAGTCAAAGCATATCGAGATCAAATATCACTATATCAGTGATATGGTGCAGAGAGGAGTAGTGAAGATCCAGTATGTTGCGATGGACGAACAGATAGTTGATGTGTTGAAAAATCCATTAGCCAGAGCGAAGTTTGAGTACTTCAGGGAGAAGCTTGGTGTTCTCCAGATCAAGGTTCCTTCCAAGGGGAAGTGATGAGTCTGTGAGCCATTCTGACATGGTGAGAGGATTGGTTCCTTCCATGGTCATATGTAAGGGCTGAGCCATTCTGTCATGGTGAGAGGATTGGTTCCTTCCATGTCATATATGAGTGCTGAGCTATTCTGATATGACTGTAGGATTGGATCCTACATGATCAGATATAAGGGTTGTTCCCATTCTTTTAATGGAGGTGCCTAGCCAGTTACGAGGAATACTCGTTCTAGGACTAAGGGCCTTTTTGATATGACTATGAGATGTAGTCTTACATGATCAGATGTGAGTGCATGGCCATTCTGATGTGATTGAGGGATTGGTTCCCACTTGATCAGATATAAGGGCTGATGCCATTCTCTGGGAGAATGGATGCACCTTGTCAGTTACCAGGAAAGCTCAGTTTGGGACTGAGGGCCATTCTGATATGACTATGGGATGTGTTCTCACATCATCAAATATGAGTGCCAGGCCATTCTAACGAGTGAAGGTCAAATGTAAGGGATAGGCCATTCTGACAAGTCAAAGTCAAATCTAAGGGTTGGGCCATTCTTACAAGTCAAGGTTAGATGTAAGGGCTGGGCCATTCTGATGAGTCAAGGTCAGATGTAAGGGTTGGGCCATTCTAACATGGTGAGAGGATGAAGTTCCTTCCATGGTCAGATGTAAGGGCTGGGCCATTCTGACATGGTGAGGGGATTAAGTTCATCTCATGGTCAGATGTGAGTGTTGGGCATGCCTTTCTAACGAGTCAAGGTCAAATGTAAGTGTTGGATGGGCCATTCTGACTTAGGGTCAGATATAAGCGTTGAAGAAGACCTACATGGAGGCTAGGCCTACACCCAGTATGAAAAAGGGCTGGCTCTGTAGAACTTCCTATGACAAGAAGAATCATGAGATAGCACCCGTGATGATCTAGTGATGATGATTCAATGGTGATGATCTAGATCGAGTGATGATCCAGATCCAGTGAAGATGCTCCAGTGATGATCCAGATCCAGTTATGATGTTCCAGTGATGATCCAGATCCAGTGATGATCTAGATCCGAAGATGAATATGACCTGAAGATGAAGATGACTTGAAGATGAAGATGAATTGAAGATGAATATGACTTGAAGATGATGAGGACTCGAGGATGATCCAAATTATACAGAGAAGAATACTTGTGCTGATAAATTGTGTCGAGAGAATACCTTCCTAGTTAACATGGAGTGTTGATGTAATTGTAACTTCGAAATGTATTCACTTGTATTTTTTATGTATTGTAACTCGATTTTTATTCCGGGGTGTGTCTATAATGTAATTGATTCATGTCATACCCCAATGTTCTGATCAGGAGTTTCTATAATGTAAACAAGTCATGTCAAGTCATTGTGGGTAACCCTCCTATTGGTCAAGGGTTAAAGTCCCCGCAGTTCCGGGGCACTATGGTTATTAGACTCTCTTAGAGAAGTCGGCCCTAGTAGGTTATTTTCAAGTCAGGAATTAGTATAAATAGAGAGTGAGCCTCTCTATTTATCACACACTCACTCAGACTTAGTTTTAGCAGTTGAGGAAGAAGAAGACACTGGGGCTAGGAAGAAAGAGGCTACTACTGTCAGGAGATCATCTTACTATTTTGGGGTTTTACTTTTGGTGCTAATTCTATCTTTGAGGAAGTTGCGTGGTTTTCTCCATATATGGTTTCCCCGAGGAAAAACACTATGTTCATTGTCTCTTGTGTTTGATTGTTGTGCTTGTTATTCTCTCAGTTAAAATATCCTAATATAATGCTAGCTTAATGTTAAAAATCTAACATAGTCAGGAACATCTCAAGGAACAACATGCCATAAACATCCAAAAAACAGGGGTTTTTGTTATGTTTCTTCATCTTTGAGCAACACTGGCTGCTTTACTAATTTCTAAGATAATTTGTTATTTATTTATTCTGCATCTTCCATTTACCAGCAATAGTTTTTGCATTAAGAGACTCTAGTGCCCATTGGATAGGCCTGGTTCTAGGGTTATGATATTATTGTTTTAATCCATTCGGTTACAATTTTCCTTAAACATTCATTTGGTTCTCATTCACTTCAATTTGGTATTCATTTTGCAAATTGTTTTAAATTGTTTCTATAGTGACTTTGGACAGCTAGCTCTTTATAAGTTTACTGAGGGCTGCCCCCTCTAGCCCAAGAGCTAGCTTGAGGCTGAAAGTGGGAATCAAAATCCTTGGAATAGTTCCTATTTCCTAAGCATTCAGGAACATCTCAAGGAAAAACATGCCATAAACATCCCAAAAACAAGGGTGGATTCAAGTACAATTTTAATAAAGGTCAATATTGCTCCTAGACATATCCATCTATTGTACCACCAGTTGATCTTTTTCTCAACTTTATCATAAATCCCCAATCAAATCCTTGAAAGAGTAATCATTTTCCTTGAGGTGGAAACCAAGGTATTTCATATGCTTCTCCCAGTCCTTGACTTTGAATGGAAGATGATCCTTTATAATCCTTTATACATTGTACCCTGGAATCTCTTACAATATGCATAGCTAAAGTGGATTTCTGTAAATTTGTCTCCATTCCAGTGTAAGGTAATATGATTCAAGGACCTAACCAATAGCCTTTCCTCCCTTAACAGTATCCCTAATTACTTGTATTCATTCGATATTGCCTTGATTCCTTAGAATTCTCAGAATTATGCTCAACCCTTCTGCTAGAAGAAAGGAGCATCATTAATGATAACAAAGTAGGGCACTGACTAGTAACATTCTTCTGGCCACTTAATAGTTTCCAACCCTATATGAATCTTTAGTAGTCTTAGTAATGTCTAGTCCACTGTCATAGCCCTTGAAGCAAAATTATGACAAAAGAGGGGATCTTCTTGTTGTTGGTTGTATGTAGGACTTCCTGAGATATACTCACTACTATACTAACACCATCAAAATTATGTCTCCTTGCTATAAATCCAAATTATTTCTCAGAGATGATGCTGGACAAAATGGGATTTATTCTTCTTGCAGTGACCTTATCTATTATCTTAGAAATGTTGTTACGTTGCAGAGGGATTTGGGTCTACATGAATCAGAGGGGTGGCTTTCAATCTTGGCTGTAGTGGTGATGAAGATAGAATTCAGGGGTCTCAAAAATGTCCCTAAAGATTTGGATTCCTCCACTGCTATAATATTCCTCCCAATCAAACCATAAGAATTCAATGGCCCCATCAGGTACCAGTTTGTTCTTCATTAACAATTCATATAGGGTCTGAAAATATACTTTTTTAGTGTGCCATTGTTGCTCTTGATATACCTTCAATGCTTGCCTATACTCCATTCTAGTCCATCACCTCCCATATAGTGTTCTTGGCCTTTTGTAACTTCGGAAAATTTGTATAAATATTCAATGTTCTCATCTCCTTTCAACCAACTAGCCTTTCTCTTCTGCATCCAGTAGGCTTCCAATGCAATCAATTGATTCCTATCCCCTTTTAGCTTGTCCATGTCCCCTATTACTTCCTCTTCCCTTCTTGTTTGGAAAGTTTATGGAGGCATGGCCAAACTACAAAATTTTATGGAGTTGAATTCCTACTCTAACAAGTAGAATTGATGAACAATCCCATGAATTTATGGGTTATAACAGTGAGATATGACATCATGGTCTAAAACAAATTCTAAAAAAAGGAAAAAACACTCATGAAAGTGATTAAAAAGTGCTACAAAAAAATACGTTGTAAGCAATAAATCCTTGCTCTATGATGGAGTGCTTTCTTTCTCCAATGGATTTGAAGTTGTAGGTGAATGATCGAGTCACTTTGTAATGGTAAAGACAATAAACAACCAATGAATCCTTACAGGATTTTAAGCAACTTCAAGAACCAAATCACTAAATTCAACAAAATAAACCCCTTTTCCCAAACTGATTTGTCTTGCACCTGCACAGATTTCATTTTTGCACTAAGAGTAGAAAGGTGCTTACAACCCAAAAAATTTCCTTTCTCATTAACCCTCACATTTTTGAGATGCCCTGGAAGTATTGCGAAGATATCCATTGTGCCTTCTTTGGGGTGTTTCAACCAATACCTATTCAGTCTGCATATAAGATAAGTTTCATATTAATGTGTTTTTTCTTCAAAATTTATCACTGCCCAGAAATTGAAAACAACTACACATCATCTATGTTAAAGAATAAATCACTAAAGCATCAAATAATAACCAGCCTTCCATTAAAATTGTCACTAGAGAAAAAAAATGATCCATCTTTACTCAGAGACACCCCATTCAGAAAATGAACATTACAAAGAAGCAATCTAGTTTCCTTGGTTTGTGGGTTGTATTTTAATTTTATGGCTGATGTCTCTACCAAAAAAACCAACTTCATGAAGTTCCCAGTACATAAAACTGCAAGTTTCAGAGATAGGAATATAATGCAATATAATTAGTGTTATAAATAACAATGGAATGGTGTACACTACATAAGTACCCAAAGTTATGATCTGCACCTTCCACACTGCATGTATGCCTCTTGTTTCATGCAAAATAGGTCGCTAAGGAAAAACCCATAACAAAACGAAACTATCATTATTTCGTGTCAATCATTTGTATCCTTGTGCATGTGTGCATTATATTGCTGCATAATCATAACACTATGTAGCACTTATTAGGTTAATCCCTCCTAAAAAATGTTTTGAAGGTTTAGTAATGGCCTCATACTATAGATTTGGTTGTTTTTTAAGAGTACAAACCTTGTGGGATAACATGTCAAACCGGTGGTATAACTCTATAACATTGCTAATGAGATGGTTCCTAGGAATGTTGATCACATATTTTTGTCTTCAGGGGTGCATAAAGGAACATATGGACTGACTTTGTTACATTTCTATGCAATGGATTTCAAGAAGTTGGTATCCCATCATAGTCAATGGAGCTCATAGAAAAATAGTGGTACTATGTTGTGTTTTAAATAGGTTCATATTAATATAGACCCATTCTATTTCTAGATTATCAAGCACTGAGAGGAATTAAAAATATTTTGAAGTAGAAAGTTATCTATACTTAAAATATCTGGGTTCAGAGATATCTACTTAAACTATAAACACATATGGATGCACTCCCTACAAAAATGTTAGACCATATTCATTATTAAAAACAGAGAGGGATTAAAAAGATGTTGAAGTAGAAAGCCATCTATACTTAAAAGATAGACTATAAACACATATGGCCACTCTCCCTGCAAATATGTTAAAGCACATTGAACTTGTAATGGCTCTATGTTATTCCTTTTAACGGGTTGACATGAATTAAAGTTTGAAGTGAAATACAAAAAACATATTAGCAAAAACATTTCATAAAAACGTTTTGATTTGGTTTTCAATGAACCTACATCTACTTAGGTTGTATATACACCTTGCTACCTTTTATACAAATATATTAGAGTATGGTTTTTCCATCTAGTTTCTCTAGTGTCCAAAAGGATTACCTGAATTAAGGTCTCAAGTGATATATAAAAAATCTATTGGCGTCTTCATTCAGTAAAAACACTCTAATGTTATGGTTTTCAACGAATCTAGGCCTATAATGCATACATATGATACAATGCATAAGAATACATACTGTGAAGTCGGGGATTCCCGCAATCTTTATACTCCATTACTGATTACTCTTTAAATAAACTATCCCATTGATTTATTTATCATGTGTCGCATGTCTGTTTATGTTGGTGTCTAAACACCCTCTCCCAAAATATGACACTATTGCACTTACAGATTTGTGTGTTCACTGAAAGAAGGCACAAACTTATTTATGTGATTGGTTGTCAATGGCATATTGAATGATGAAAACATTGAGGACTTGAATAACTCTAATTTCAAGGGTGACTTGCACAAAATAATTAGCAACACTAGAGGTACTTGTTGACAGTCTGTACTCTTTTGGGAAATCTATCAAAATAAATAATGTGTTGTAATTGTGAAATGTAAGGCCCTGAAGGACTTCATAGATGACAAGGAAAAATTGTGCAATACTAGGACTATCCGCGAAATAAATTTCTAATGTCAATCATGATCATTCACAGTTTCTTTCAATAGCCACTTTTTACATCCTCCTACACACCCAAACCCATGCTTCGATCCTATAGTACAATATTATTACTTTTAATTTCTCAAGTGTTTTATGCAGAATTTTCTCAAAGGTATGGCTTTAGCAAGCAATGAGATCTAGCAATTATGATCAACATTTTTAATTTTTAATATTTACAAGAAACATAAGTTAAACATTTTTATGGAGAATATAGGTTGATTGAAATGGTTGTTGAAATGGTAACAACCAACATAGATTCCTCTAAAATAGAATACCTGGTGGCCCTTCGAAAGAAAAAACAGAGCATGGAGTTATCTCGGCACCTAAGAGCATTGTGTTTTCGAGTCCATAGAGCACCAGTTATTGTATTATAATTAACACCATAGACACTTACATATCCTATTAAAAAGATTCACAATCTAGGTTTGAACTATCAATTCATGGGAATTTCGACATGATTCCCAAAAGGAATGATAAAAACTAGAAACAAACCCACATTTTTCAAACATTCCAACTAGAGAAATACCCACAAAATTATATGAATCAAATCCATATTTTATGGTGAGGATATAAACTTTCTTACCTTGATCATAAGTCGTGATGTTTGCATGAATCAGAAGCACCGTCAAGAAAGTAAAATCATTCAGCCTCATCCCAATAATCAATGATTTCCAACTCATATTGAGATCCTCTTCATCTTTCCCATTCAAATCATACCTTGCAATCATATCCCTCCACAAAACCACATTCCATTCAGGAATATTGTCAAACACTTTCATTACATCCTCAACAATAAGAGGAATAGGAACAACAAACATGTTATCCCCACATCCTTTGATTACTGCAATGAGCAACATCAACACCAAGTAGTGATCAATTACCCCCCAAATTTGAAATGAAAGCAAGAAAACACAGGCATGGAAGCATTAAAATCTCTCATTCCCTTCTTCCTTTTCCTCGATAACTGTTGGTTTTATTTCTCTCATTTAATTTCCCAATTTCCCCTGTACAACTCATGCTTCATGGATGCAAGCATATTTGATCCATTTCATATCAACCACATCCACAACAACAACAAAAAACTGTAATGTCCCTTTTTAAGAATCTTTATTAAAATGACTAATTTTTCACTTTTTCCCTATTTCAACCTTTGACTAGTTTTGATGGCTAGGTCTCCAAATTGACCCAAATGCTCCCAGATATTCTGAGAAGGTATATTATTGATATTAAGACTTGAATTTGATTTTTAGGGATTATTTATGACCCTCCAAATATTTTTGCAAACTTGTTTAATATTCTGGCCAAGGTAGCAGTTTTCACTAGCAAATTGGGGTTCCAATTCCCCCAGGGTAAATGGTGAAAATGGCTTTCCAAATGATCCCAAACCCACTCGAATTTATGAAACTGAGGAATATTATGTTTAATGGAAATTATTAATTTCTAATTTTAATCATTATTCATTTTATAAAGGCTGTTATAACCCTATCCCAAACGGATACAAAATCACTAGTTCGACCCTTGGGGAAATTGCACCAAATCTTCTCCAAATGCAAATAAACTAAGTAAGATGACTTCAAATGCTTAAGTTATGGATATGAAACTTGTAATAATCATCAATGGAATTCCATTCATCATAAATATATTATAGAAACATTCGTTCATTCAAAAACATCAGCATTACAATGGCATACATCAATATAGTGGGGAAATGGTCATTGTTTTCTCCTTAATAATCACTTTTACGTACAACCATTCAGTATTTATACCTGATACTTTCTGAACATGAATAAAATATTATATCAATATTATTACAATCAGAAATGGACCATGATAATCTCCCTCAAAGAGTACAATAGCTCACCCAAAGCGCAATCCCTCCATGAGAAAGAATATGCAATAAAGATTGGAAATGGTTGAGAGAATGTGTTGCACTAGAAGAAACCAAGGTTTTCCCTATATATTACACTTACAAATACCAACTCCATTAAATCTAATGAAATACCTGAATGGCCTCTCCAAACACCAACTTGGATGAGGATCTTTCACCTTTGAAATTGGCTAAGGCAAGAAACTAGTCATCCACTAGCTCTCTCTCTTCACAAATGCAAATTTCTAAAATAATAAAAATCCCTTCTATTGGTTGATCACCATATTTTATAAATGTATTTAGCCTTATAATTTTACCAATACATCCACAAACTCAATCCAATTCGAATTAGGGTGTGTCCTCAAGATTTGCCATGTATCAGTGCACCTATGATGTTCACTCGAGTCACTTGGAGAATCATGATTTTCCTTGCTCCTTGCCTAGTACATTTTACATTTTCATTTTAAGTTTGTTTTTTGCTGAAAATGTAATAAGTTGCTGTTCTAATAATTTCATAATCAAAAGGAGATATAGAAGTTTCATACTCCTCATGTGGCACCATTAAAAAGAAACCTTTCACCCATACTTCATTAGGATGAATGCTGCAAAATTTGGAAGTGTAGGATGTAGGAGAAAGAACCAACTCACCCAAAGGATTAGAAAGTGCAAAATTTTCATCATTTGGAGGATCCATAGGGGTAGGATTATTCACCTCCCTTAAAAATGCAAAACTTTCCTCATGGGTTGGTTCCAAGGTGATGGAATCATGCACTTCTTCAAAAAGTGTGTAACCATTTTCAAGAGGAAACTCAAGTTCCTCTTCCACCACAACAATTGATTGGATATAATAAAGATCATCTTCAAACACATCAAGAACCTGCATTTTTTCATGTTTCTCATGATCCATAATGTCATGAGAATCCTCCAAGCAATCTACCATATGACAATCTGAAACATAGGAGGAAGGAAAAGTATATTGCAACCTCTCAAGAAGTTACTCATTTTAAATTTTGAGCTGATGAATAACCTAATTATTATGAAAGTATGCTTCATGTAACCATTCATTAATCTCAACCAAATTGTTTCTATCAAAAAACAAAGACATGAAATTACCTTCAATGTTGCACATTGCTCTTTGAATATTCTCCATGTCTTCAAGGAAGGATGGCTCCTCCAATGAAAAAAATTTCCAATGAGAATTTGACACCAATGCTTTAGTGTCATGGAGAATTATAAGGGCCTCATGGATATCCATTTCACTCATATTCAAAGAACCTTCAATTAAGGATGGTTCATGGGAGTGAACCTCCTCTTCTTCTTTCTTCTTGATTTGATCAACTTCTTGAAACTCAAGTGGTGATGAGGAAGTTGGTCTTGGTTCTTCATTATCTGTCACAAGGTTTTCATATTCATGCTTATGAAAAACTTTACTTGCATCAACATTTTCAAATCTGATCTCTATGTCACCAACATAGAATTCTGAGCACCCATCAATAGGTACTCTTTCATAGTTCAATGATCCATCAATAGATTCTCTTTGATTTGCACAACCCCCATTAGTAAGGATTGTGTGCTTGTATTCACTTTCCTCTTTATGTTCTTCTCTGCAATCACCTTCAGGTAACTGATTTTCCACTTCATTATTCTATGTTTCTTTTTTTAATGGTGTATCTAGGCTCTTTTCACAAGTAGGCTGATTTTTTCTCATTTCATGCTCCTCCAAATTTGTGGATTGCTTATTGTCCCTTAATGAATTCACATTTTCCTTCTTGTGCCTAAATCCATACTTGAAAAGATATTGTTGGAAATAATACCTCTCATGAATATCCCATCTCAAAGTTTGATATTCCTGGATTCATGCTTCAATATCTATGGTTGTAATTTCTTCTTTTGTTGGCCAAGGAGGAAGGAAAGTGGGCATAGTGGGCCTATTGTGAAGCCAAGATATGTCTGAAAATTTTTATTAAATGGATGGTATTAATGCACAGGTGCAATTAACATGCTATGATACCACTTTTAATGTCCCTTTTTAAGAATCTTTATTAAAATGACCATTTTTTCACTTTTTCCCCTATTTCGACCTTTGACTAGTTTTGATGTCTAGGTCTCCAAATTGACCCAAATGCTCCCAAATATTATGTGAATGTATATGAATGATATTAATACTTGAATGTAATTTTCAGGGATTATTTGTGACCCTCCAAATACTTCTTCAAACTTTTTTAATATTCTGGACAAGGTAGGAGTTTTCACTAGCGAATTGGGGTTCCAATTCCTCCAGGGTAAATGATGAAAATGGATTTCCAAATGCTCCCCAACCCACTCAAATTTATGAAAAAAGGAAGAGGATGTTTAAGGTAAATTATTAGGGTCTCATTTTCATAATTATTCAGTTTATAAAGGTTGTTATAACCCTCTCCCAAACAGCTGCAAAATCACTAGTTCGACACTTGGGGAAATGGCACCAAATCTTCTCCAAATGCAAATAAACTGAGTAAAATTACTTAAAATGCTTAACTGCTGGATATGAAACTTGCATAAGTGGAATTCCATTCATCATAAATATATCATATAAATATTATTTCATTCGAAATCATCAGCATTACAATGGCATAAATCAATATAGTGGAGAAATGGTCATTGTTTGCTCATTAACAATCACTTTTACATACAACCATTTAGTATTTAGACATGATAATTTATGAAGTTAAATAATATAGTATATTAAGCTTATTACAATAATAAATTTACCATTATAATCTCTCCCAAAGAGTACAATATCTCACCCAAAGTGCAATCCCTCCATGAGCAAGAATATGCAATAAACATTGGAAATGGTTGAGAGAATGTGTTGCACTAGAAGAAACCAAGAGATTCCCTGTAGATTACACCTAAAAATAAAAAATAAATTAAATCTCCATGAAATACCTGAATGGCCTCTCCAAATACCAACTTGGACTGGGATCTTTCACCCTCGAAATTGGCTAAGGTAAGAAACTAGTCATCCACTAGCTCTCTCTCTGCACAAATGCAAATTTCTCAAATGACCAAAATACATTCTCTTGGTTGATCCCCATATTTTATAAACATCATTAGCCTTCTAATGTTACCAATCCATCCACAAACTCAATCCAATTCGAATTAGGGTGTGTGCTCAATATTTTCCATGTGTCCTCCCTTCCCTAGCCTTCCATCTTCCCCCAATTCGAGTAGGGACCCATTGAGCTTCCCCAAATCACATGAGAACCTTCTTGGATGATATATTTAGGCCTGAAATGTCATAATGGTCATATTTCAGCCTTCATGTCTTCAATATAGCATAAATTTCATAGAATGTTCATCATTGGTGTCATAGATGTTAGGGAATCTAGCTCGAGTGTCCAAGAAGCTCCCATTTGACTCTTTCTTTCCCATGTAAGTTAAATTTCCTTCCAAATTAAACCTATGATGCATATGAAAATTTTTATTAGCCTTCTAACTCATCCAATAACATTAGGCCTCCCATGGATTCAAAATTGCAAGAGGAGGATGCCATGTGGCACATAAATTCTAACTTGTGTGGGCATCATAATCTCCATGTGTCTCTGTGCTCCATTGCCACTTAAATTTTCTCTTGTATTTATTTAATTAGATCCACTATTAAATATTTATTCTATTCTAATGTCTGAATATCATTTATTAGCTCCCTTATTAAAATTCCAACTGTATCCATCCAACCTAGGGAACTGGTAGGATTGATGGAATTGTCCTACTATGCAATTATTTGAATGGGGACATTACAAAAACCATGAGTAAAAGAAAAATACAATAGTTAATCAAGAAAAATATAGAAGGAAACAAACCTAAAGGTCTAAACATTGTTTCCATTTTGGAGGCAGTGGAGACTCAACGTGAAGCTCAATACCAATATTTGACAATTTCAATTTCTGCCCACCGACACCAATCTCATCACCATGTTTAGAATTTCCTGAATTCCAAATCCATTTACTCTTCTTAGATGTGTCTTCAAGCATCTTCTTAGATCCAGACAGATTACTTATAAATCTGGTCCTCTTATCCTAAGTCTTCAACACCGTAGGGCAGGGTTGTGATTCGTATAATGGGGAAAGGGTTCTATTCTCAGTGGCCACGGCCTCGACCTGTTCTTACCCTGCCCTATAAATTATGTGATCCATTCTCATCTCCTGTTATCCACATTGACGCCATTTCCCTTAATAATCCAGAAACTGAATGAAGATTTCACTTAATTGCATAAAAACCCTCGACCATGATGGGAATCCTCCGTTATCTTGGGTATATCCTTCTGGTCTGCAGAAGTGTTCACGTTCTATAGGTTATGTTGAAATTCCCTAGTCGACTGCTTTGGTCTAATCAATCGACCACTTGAATAACCAATTGACCATTTGATCGATTGCTCAGTCAACTCTCGAGTATTAACCAGATGAGAAAGACTTTATCCATCACCATAAAGACAGGCAGATTTAAAGAGTCTAAAGCCAGAAAGTTTAAAGGCATACGAAAACCCCCCTTTCATACAACCCTCCTCAATTTCCCATTTCCATTGATCCATTGGGTCAATGTTGGCTTCAAACATGTATCTTGGAACCCCACTTTAGTAAGAATAAATGTGTTGTATGTACCTCTGCCAACTACCTAATAAGGTGATATCTTTTGAAGGAAAGCATAGCTATACTTCCATGTTGTTGGTATTGGTAAGGTTCGAATGCTTACCGGTTCAGGAAGTGCTTGCATATAGGAGTTGGATATCTTATCTGTTCCATTCCTTCTTCATTCTATCTTCCTTAGTTATTTATCTTACACCTAACTCAAGTGTAATGCATGAAGCAAAATGGCCATGTAGAACCACCATAGGTATAGACATATTGGTGTTGAGCGGTAAAATGATTTTAAGGCATATTATGATTTTACGTATTTTTAATAATATAAATAATATATAGAAATATTAAACAATGTTAATGTTGGTTTTATAGGGGAAAAATGACTAGCCAACAAAAAAACCTTTAAATTTTCAAAGATATGCCTCCAATAATTTACATAAACTTGATAAATGTGCTCCATGCAAAGATATCTTCTTGAATATACCCCAAGTCAACAACTTGTTATATAGTTCCATCCACTGCAACAATTTTTTTTTAAAGGAAAATGAATAAGAAAATAACAAGGTCAATTTCATTCCAACAAGGAAACCAATTTTTCTTCAGGAAGCATAAAGGGCATTTCCTCTCATAGAATTTCCCCCTCTATTATAATGCATGGATTTCATTTTAAATACATTATGCGTCTATTACTCTCAATAGAATAAGAACATTTATATTTGCATTAAAATTTTATTTAGTGTGTCAAACTCAACATTGCATGCCATCCAAGCACTTACGAATCTTGACAATATCATCTTTTGAGTTAAGCACAAGAACTCCATGTTATTGATGGATCTTAGACATCACTCAATAATGATGAAGGATTTCATTTTTCTCCTCCTCTAGCCAAACATATAGAGAATCAATGGATTTAGTTTTATAAATTAGGATTATTATAAAATTTAATTAATTTGTGTTTTACATAAATATAATAATTTGTGTTTTATATAAATATAATAATTTTTTATTAATATTATATAATATTTGTTTTAATGGTATTTTTTTATAGTAGTATATTATATAATAAACTTGGATTGAGTGCTCATGATCCAGTAGGTTGAACCAGATCTAAGGGGATTGGATCTATTGGATGAGAGGCGTGCAGAGGGATGTAGATCTTTGGAAACCAGATATTATTGCCAGATTTCTGTTGTAGGAGGATACTGGCAGGTGAGATCGCCGGAGGAGACCGTAGGCTCAGATTGTCATTTGCAGGCTTGGATTGATCATTGCTACAAACAAATTTTCACTGCTAGATCGCATGGTTTGATTTGGTAGAGTATTGCAGAGGTCGAACCAGATCTAAGGGGATTGGATCTATTTTACAGATTCCAATACAAACATATCTAAAAAACATGTCAGATCGCTGGATGTTCCTTGAAATCAGAGATCTCTGATGTAGGAGGATTTTGGCAGCAGCTTCAAGGCAGATTTTGGGGTTTTGGGTATGTGGCCTGTCAAGCTCTGTAGTGGATTGGTGGGGAGGCATGGAGGAGGAGGTGGACTACACCTCGGATGGGATACTTGAAAGTGATATCTTCGTTGAGGGTGGATTTTCTGGTGCTTTGGGTAGGCAGGGGGTGCTGACTGGAACTTTGATGTCGGGAAGGGGGCTAGGGGCCCCCACTGGACTCGTGGAGGTAGTGGGGTTGGCAGAGAATGATTGTGCTCAGTTTAAAAATCTCTTGATTTCATCGCCTTACAAATCGGTGGATCTAGTGGGTTTGGAGGCGGATTTAACACACCTAAAGACATCTGATGGTATGGGTGCCGACAGGCCTGACCTCACTAGTTTTCTTGGGAGTACTCTCTCATCTCATATCGGGTGCCTTATAAGCTTCCCTGCACATTCATCAGTGGATATTCCAGAAAAGGGCCCCTTCCCTAGTCCTAAACATGGGGGGACAGCGAAGGCAAGTTCTCATAAAGGTCCAAAGGCTATTAAAGATCGGAAGTGCAGGGATAAGCTGGTACTGGGGGTTGATGTTACATTGGCAGAGGTAGAGGATTTGTCATTAATAGCAGTGGTTGGGCATGTCCATGAAAAACGTATTGGCCGTGGTTTTCTCCAAAGGTGGGCGGCAGATCAGTGGAATCTCTTGCTGGAGACTGCACCTGATGTTCGCGTTTTAACTAAAGGGTGGTTTTCTTTCATCCTGCATAGTAAAGAGGAGGTTGATGCTGTACTGAGGAGACAGTGGTCTATGCTTGGGGTTCCTATTGTTTTGAAAAGCTGGACCCCTTTTTTTGACTCGCAAATGGAAAAGATTACCAAGGAGCCTCTATGGGTAAAACTTCCAGGTTTTCCCATGCATTTATGGAATGAGAACCGTTTTACTGAAATAGGGAATTATCTGGGGGAATATATATGTGCTGATTTATCTTTTTTGGAGACTGGTAAGTATATGGTAGCCAAAACTCTGGGAAAAATTGATATTTGTAAGGGTCTCTCCTCGGAGATAACTGTACAGTCCAAGGATGGGGACTTTGTACAAATTCTCGACTATGTGGGTGTGCCTTTTCGGTGTCATCGCTGTCATTCATTTGGACATTTGGTGGCCAAATGTACGCTTCCCTTTAGGGCACGTAAACCACTGTTTGAAGAAGGACTAGAAGCTTCAAAGGAGGGGGAGGTTGCTGCTGCTGTGGGGGCAAGGAATAACGGGCCATTGGAAGCTCGGGAGATGGACACAATACCAGTGGCGCAGGCTGTTTCCAGTGAACCCCCCTTTACATCAGTCTTGCGCGAGGTGGACAAAGGTATGGAGGTGCCTGGGGGATTATTTGAAGATAGACTGAAGACAGGGGTTACTTTGGTTTCTCCATCTAAGGAAGGCTCTAGGATGCTTCCCATACAGGATTATACTCGAGCGGCTTCTTCATCGCTTTCTGTGGGTTTTTCTACTGTCCCTACTCCTACTGTTTCTCTTTATCCTATCCCTGATGATGGGGGGGGTATTGTCTCTTGGCTTTCCTCCTTTAGCCAATCCTGCTCTCCCATGTTCGGTAGTTCCTTGCTCATTGCCATTGTCTGATTGTGTTTTCTCCCCCTCCATTGTTTCTACAAATATCTCTACCAGCTCTGAGGGAAGAAGTATCAGATATGCCCTTAGAAGTAGGGAGATATCTGTCAAGGGATCGAGGGGGAAAGGTTTTCCTGAGTTGTCCTTGCGTGTGGTGGGGAAAGGTCGGGGCAGAAAATCATTTTTGTCCAAAGCACAAGATCGGGCAAAGGTGGATGTAGGGATGGGGACACAATCCTCTATTGAATGGGCACTTAGAGCAGTGAAAGCCCAGGCGGGGTCTCCCAAATGAAAGTTATGTCCTTTAACTGTCAGGGGTTGGCGAGTCCCCTCAAAAAATCATCTCTTCGAAGGCTGGTGGATTTAAACCAGCCAGATGTAATTTTGTTACAGGAAACTTTGGGTTGTAGTGAGGAGGTTGTTAGGACTTTAGAATCTTTGCTTCCTGGCTGGAAGTTTGTGGCGGTGGATGCAAGGGGCCATTCTGGAGGATTGGCATCGGGGTGGAAGATGCAAAGTTGTAGGTGTGACTGTTCATGGGGGATATCTTCTGGTGTGGGGATGAATTTGTGGATCGCTGAGATTGGTAAGACTCTCACGATTATTAATATCTAAGGGCCTTATCTGAATAGAGTTAGATTTTGGGATTCTTTGTTAAATTTGGATTTTTTTGAAGACACTGAGATTATTTTGGGGGGAGATTTTAACCTTTAATTGGGAGCTTCTGAGGTCTAGGGGCCTAGGGCTGTGCCGGATGTTCTGGAAAATTATTTCATTCAAGCCTTTGCAAGGAAGGATCTTCTGGATATACTCCCGCCCAAGATTGTCCCTACCTGGAAAAACAAGAGAACAGGGGATGAAAGGGTTGCCAAGAGATTGAATAGGTTCTTGGTGGCTGAATCGTTGGCTCTTGGGGTTGAGCTTGTTCGGTAGTGGGTGGGGACAGGTGGGATTTCTGATCATTGCCCCATTTTTTTGGAATTCTGGGGCCGGCAGAGGAAACCCCCAAGTCCATTTAAATTCAACTCTGGCTGGTTGAAGGACGAGGGTTTTCAATCATTGGTTAAGGAGCTATGGATTCCCTGGCCTCAAAACTCCCTGGAGCATGCGGGGGCACATTTATATCAAAATCTGAAACGCATAAAGGAGGCTACTATTTCTTGGGCTCATGCTAAGAGGGTGAATGATGATAAGACCTTGAGGGACTGCGAGGTGGCTATTGACAGGTTGATTCACAGTCCGGGGATGGGTTTCTTGGATGACCAGACAAAGGATGAACTCCTTACTTTGGAAAAGAAGCGGAATGTGATACTATGTGAGCGAGAGAAATTGTGGAGGTTGAAGAGCAGAGCAATCTGGCTACAGTGTGGAGATGAGAATACCAAATTTTTTCAAGCATATGCAAAGGGGAGAAAATTTTCAAACTCTATTTGGGAGCTGACTTCGGTAGAAGGAGAACAGGTATCCAGTTTCGATGGGCTGGCTGAGCTGGGTGTGAGATATTTTGGGGATTTATTTTCTGCTCACATTCTATTGCTGAGGTCATTAGAGTGGCACAGCTCTTTCCCAGCTTTGTGGATGAGGAGGCAAACAGGATGTTGATGGAGGAAGTTTCGGTGGAGGAGCTGTCTCGGGTGCTTCACTCGTTTCAAAAAGATAAAATTCTGGGGCCTGACGGATGGCCTGTGGAATTCTTCTTGGGTTTCTTTGATTTCTTCAGTGAGGAGCTCTTGTCATTTGTGGAGGAATCTCATAAGGCTGGGTTTATTCATGGTCCGTTCAATTCTACTTTTATTGCCCTTATTTCTAAAAAGGATAAACCTACAAGTTTTGAGGACTTCAGGCCCATATCACTGTGCAATTGCATTTATAAGATCATCGCTAAGGTAATTGCAAGGAGACTCAAATATGTTTTGTCTCATCATATTTCTAGTGAGCAATTTGGGTTTCTGGAGGGACGTCAAATTCATGAGGCTATTGGAGTTGCACAGGAAGGTCTGCATACACTGAAAGTTTAGAAAAAGAAAGGTGTTGTGATCAAGATTGATCTCTCAAAGGCATACGATAGGGTCAGTTGGCTTTACCTTAGGTTGTTGCTTACACACCTGGGCTTCTGTTATGAATTTGTTAGATGGATTATGTCTTGCATTAGCTCGGTGAGTTTTGCCATCCTCATTAATGGAGATGCTAGTCCTTTCTTCCACACTGGACGGGGACTTAGACAAGGGTGTACACTCTCTCCCCTTTTGTTTCTTCTTGTAGCTGAAGGTCTCAGTCGTTTCATATTGGCTTCAAAAGTGGAAGGATCATTTAGTGGCATTGCCATTTCCCAGGTACTGTATATCACGCACCTCCTTTTTGTAGATGATATTTTGATTTTCACTAATGGATCGCGACAGGATATAGATACGGTGGTTGAAGGACTATCACTGCTACAAGCTGCTGTGGGCGTGGTGGTTAATATTGATAAATCCACTATATAATGCTCGAATTTATCTGAGCAGGAGACACATGGAATAGCTATTCGGGTGCCCTATAGAATTATGGATCTGAATGAAGGGATAAAGTATCTGGGGTTTTTCTTAAAACCAAACTCTTATCTGAAGGCAGATTGGCATTGGTTACTGTCAAAGCTGGAAAAACGTCTTAAAAGCTGGAGTCAAAAATGGCTTTCGCGGGCTGGAAGGCTAGTTTTGGTAAAATCTGTATTGGAAGCGATACCCGTCTACTGGATGTCGCTTGCTTGGTTACCTAAGGGGATTCTTGAACAGATTCACAAGCTCTATTTTTCATTTCTGTGGAAAGGACAGAATGATCATAGGACTCTGGTGTGGGTGACGTGGGAGAAAATTGCAGTACCAAAAGCTCTGGGAGGTTGGGGGTTAAAAAATATTTTCCTTTTTGCGAAGGCATTAGCAGCAAAAGTCTCTTAGAGGCTTATCCATACACAGAGTCTCTGGACTCGAGTGGTGTTTCATAAATACATTGCTCCTCTGACTCTCATTGAGTGGATTCAGAAAGTGGACAAATCTCGGACAAATTGCTCAGTGGTTTGGAAAGCGGTGATAAAGCATTTTGATCTGGTTGGCTCTGGCTTGGTGTGGAGAATTGGTAATGGGAGAATGGTTCGTATTGGGATTGACCCTTGGGTAGGCTGTGGGGGGGATCGTGTCCTTACTGAGGAGCTAAGATTATACTTGGCAGTAAGAGGCTGTCTTTATATTGCTGATATAGAGGTTCAAGAAAATTCTACGTTATGGCATCAAGGATGGATTAGTGCTCAGAGACTTGAGATTCCTGGTGATTTGTAGGCGGTTTGGAGGGGATATATAAGGTAGTTAAGGGTCTCAAATGTCAGGTTGACAAATAGGGATGATGTTTTGGTATGGGACTCTCATCCATCAGGGAATTATACTCCTAAACATGGTTATATACAGCTCAATGTGATGGCACACAACCAAGAATTGGTGTGGTGGTGGAAACAGCTGTGGAAACTAAAATGTCCAGCAAAAGCCAAATTACTCTTCTGGGCTATTTTGGAAAATAAAACTCCAACTTGGGACATTCTGCAAAAAATATTTCTTGAAGGTCCAAGCTTCTGTGCACTGTGTAAGAAGGCTGATGAAACAATTCATCATCTATTTGTTCATTGTAGTTATACCAAAACAATTTGGACTGAAGTAGGTAACCGGATGGGCTTCAACGGGCAGTGGCAAGGTGATACGGTGCTACAGGCTTTTCAACACTGGTGGACGGGTCATCACCTTCTACGCATTGTCCCTTGTATCATCGCCTGGGTGATTTGGATCACGTGCAACCGGATCATCTTTCAGGACAATCATATCCCGATGGAGGTTGTGGTGGCACAGATCGCTGCAGTTATTCATCATTTCAGGGCACCGGAGCAGATACACAAGAATTGACCTGTGCGGGAGGAGCTGATTGACAAAGATATCCCTTGGGGATACTTTGATGGAGCATCACAAGACCATCAATTGAGTTGTGGTGGGGGTGGAGTCCTCTACAAATCTGAGGATCATTTTTTCCACTTCTCGGCTGGATTAGGGAGGGGTTCAAACAACTTTGCTGAATTAATGGCACTCGGGCTGCTGATTTTATTTGCATTGGAACAGGGCTATTTGTCTTTACAAGTATTTGGTGACTCGATGCTGGTTATTGAATGGGAAAAAGAGAATGTACAGTGCCATGTGATGATACTTTTACCTATTCTAGAGGAGGTGATCCGCATAAAACAACAATTTAATCATATCTCTTTTACGCATGTTTATAGGGAACGAAATAGGGTGGCTGATCAGCTATCCAAGGAAGCAACGTATTTGGAATTTGGCATATGGAGGATCACTGCGCACTTACCAGAGGGTTCCTACAGCTATTACCATAGGCCATTTCATGAAACAGCTTTGCATCAGATTTGAGCTCTGGCACTGTTGTCAATTTTGATGGTGTCATAGGCCGTTTATGTGTCTGGTGATATAATTTCTGTGACAGAGCGCAACATGTTTATCTATGACAGGCTGGGAGTACTCGGCAATTCATGCAATGCTTTACTTGATATCGATTGACAGGCTGATTTTACAGTCTGGCAATAAAAATTCTGTGACAGAGCAGGGGATCTATGATAGAGTTTTGGTATCGAGTAGATTGATTTACGATTGGATATTGTTGTATAGTTTCTAGCTGATAAAAGGCTGGGATTGATTGCTTTATCTTTGACAGGCTGGGACAACTTTATATTACAGGCTAATGACAGCAAGTGACCAACTTTTTGGGATTATTGAGCAGTTTGTTGACAAGCTGATTGTTAATCTGAGGTATTCAGATTTGCTGTGTTTGTTTCTAGCTGTTTACAGGCTGGGATTGGTAATTTGGTTTTGATAATATGAGACAGACAGTATTTGACAATGTAGGGATCCTTAGTGATCCTATTACATGTGCAGATGTAATTTTGTTCTAAATTGAAATAAAATTATGATTTTTTCCGAGGAAAAAAAATAAAATAATAAAATAATAAACTTGGATCGAGGACGTTGACCGAGAAGTGTTGTGCACATCCTGAATCAGGTGGGTGGTGACATCAGATGCAAAATTTACCTGAGTGACTAATGCATAAAGGAGGTTTAACTTAATAGTGATAACGAGAGGTCATCAATGCATTATATGTATCATATTTTATGAGTTCATGCCTGTAAGAGGTCGAGGAATCGAAATGTTTACCTGAAACTCCAAGATGGGGTCGGATCTATACCTTTACTGCATATGGATCTGATACTAGTTCTGGGTCAGCACCCTAGATTAATTATAATTGAGTCTTTGACTGGTTAAAATATTGTTCTTGGTGGCTTCCACCAGTTCAATTATTATTGGATCAACTGCTATGACGTTTAAAGGAACTGATCCTAGTGAAGCTACATCGACTGGTGCAGCTAGTTCGACGGTCACATATCATGATAGTGATCTTGAAGTTAGAAAAGCACCTTAGTATGGGACTTGAGACTCTTACATTGAAGGATAAACAACCAGCTATGATGCTTCTAGGTATCGATATGGTACTATTTCTAGTACCTCATTCGTAATTGTAGGAACCTAATTTTCCTTTGGCACGTTGTAACACCCTGGTTTTGACCCCGTTTGCATTAAAAATGTATATGATGTATATATTGTATTTAATCATGGTGTGGAGATAAAGGCAAAAGCCCCACCATCGATTTAACGTTCTATGTCGGCGATTAAAATCGTTTTCGATGGTATTTTGTGCTAGCCGGCACATTATAATTTTAGCATCATGTAAATATGCAATTTAATTAAAAACCCACAACCAACTACGTCAATGCAACAAATAATGATATGGGGGCATGATTTCATAAGGATAGGGGGGGGGGGTATTTAACCTTTGGGGGCCAATGGGGAAAAGCCAAATGTGAATGGCAGAACCCATCAAACAGTCAACTACCTTTCTTGTCTCATTCACCCAATCACTTAATTCTGCCAGAAATTGGTTGAAGTAGTTATTGCATGGGGAAGGGAGGAGTATGGGTAGGAAATTTAAATTTGGGGAAAACCCATTTTTGGGGAAAATTGTTTTTGACTTTTGGGGCAAGTTAACACCCAAAAATGCATGCACATTTGGCCATACACCCATGTCCTCCATTTACTCATGCAGGGATAGCTTGGGAGATGATTTACCTTCACATTTTTTGTCTGCAGTGTGTTCTTCATTCACGATTTTGGAGCTCCTGGGCACTTCACTCATGTTTTTGGAGTTGTTGTGCATTCCCCATCCATGTTTTTACAGTTTCCTTCATTTTCCCCATGACTGGGAAGTCATATTTGCAAAGCTCAGTGTCTGGGCTCTTGGCTTGATGTTTTTGTTGTTGTTTCCCAGGATGGGAAACCGTTTTTGCAATGCCCAACGAATTGGAGAAGAGGCCATGATTTCTGGGTGTATGTGGAGGTAGTTTTTGCCCACGTGAAGCCAATGAAAATTTGGTGAAATCGATTTTGGCTCCTAGGGATATTTTACCCACTTACCATTTATGATTTTAGCTTCCAAAACGTTTTTCTCCATGCCCAGCACTATAATTGTTGTGTATTGAATTCATTTTTGGCCACGTTAGGGCCAAAACATCATTGGGATATGAATTGTTAGGGGGTCATTTTCACCCACCTTGGCAATTTATTTTGTTGCCAAACTATTTTCCTTAACCCAGAAATTGTGTATATTGTTGTGTATGCATTTGTGCTTTGGTCTGTATTGAATTGGGAGTGGAAATGGGGCTTGACCATCTTGACAAACCTAGTGTGTGAAGGAACCTCACAGACAGATCTAGAGGGCTGGTTTTCTTCTTTGCACACCCTGAATAGCACTGGAAGGGAAGGCATATCCCAAGGGACTGTGTAGCAGAGAATGGGATGCTTCCTTGTGTTGGGTGGTAGATGTTTAGAAGCCAGGCTATATTTGGTGTAGGTGTCCATAGCTCTATTGAGGAGCTCACTAGATTAGCAGTCAACCTATTCATCTCATTTGCAGCCTGATAAACCCGACTGTGTTGGTTTGGTTGAATTTTTTGTATCCTTGGCTACGTGTGAGCCTGCAAGTGTTCCCTTATTCCTTATGGGAATCATACCCAACTTGGGGGTGGCAGTGTTGCTGAGAGATTGATGAGCACACTATCCTATGGTTGGATGGAACGTTACAGCAACGTAGCTGGTTGCGGGACAATCTTTTTCATAGTATAAGTATCTTGTGTTTAAATCTCTACATTTACATTTGATAATGAATTACAATGAACATGTGAATTAATGGAATGGATTTGCTTCCATTGTATTTGAAATGTTTATGCATCTATGCATATATCAGTTCAATGCATTTTCATTTTATCATGTGTATGTTCATGGGATTTAGATATCCCAGATTAGATATCGATAACGTCACATCCTCTCCATCTGGTAGAGGGGCGGGGACATGACACACGTGCTTAATGGTTTTCTTCAATGGTGCAAATGGGATAAATATGGTCAAGTTAAAATTCATGCAATTGCTTTGTTAGATCTCTGAAGATCGAGGTGCATGTCACCAATATTACTAATAAAAGGTAGGCAATTTACAAAATTTACTAAATTGTAACACTTCATTGTCATAATTGCAATTTTCCATGACACAATTAAAAATGACTAACATAAATGACTAATTCATACTCTTCTAGCTAGTCATTTTTTATGTCGTGACTAAATTAGCCATTTATGTTAGTCATTTTAACTCTGTCACTTATTATCTAGTCATATTTGTTAATTGGTGACTAAATTAGTCGTTTGTAGTTGGGTCAATCAAAATTGCTCATATTTAGTAGTAAATCACTTGAAAAACTTGTGGTGACTCAGATTAGAGGAAATTTCAACTCAAAATGGGCCTTTTAACTTTAACTCAAATTCCATGTCATCATGTGTTAGCCAATGAAATTTCTTTAAATTTGAAATACCGTATGTGTCTTAAACACTTTTTTAATTTAAATTTGGGGATAGGTATCATAAAAAAAACTAGTTTTTTTGTTTGTATTTTCAACATATCTCCCCGTGTTTTTACTCAAATTTCAATCAGGAGAGCTCGTTGGATGTGGAATTAAATTCCGCATCTAATGAGTACCCACTTGGTATTTCTTGTTTTTTGGGTAGCGGAGTCCATCAAAAGTATGCCAAGTGGGTACTCGTTGGATGCGGAATTTAATTCCGCATCCAACGAGCTCTCCCGATCGAAATTTGACTAAAAACACAGGGAGATATGTCGAAAATACAAACAAAAAAATAGTTTTTTTCTTTTCTCCCTCCAAAATTAATAAATATTATTTTATTATTTTAAGTATTAATTTATTAATTTATTTTAGGAAGCCCGTTTTGAAGTGAAATTTCCTCTAATAGGCTATAATGTTTAGTCATATAGTGGCCAATTCCTCATTTTATACTAGTGTACCCACAACATCGACCTCAGTGGTGAAATCCAACCAAAAAATTGTCAAAATGTATGTGGAGTATCATATTAATGTATGTTATTTCATAATCTATTATATATTTAGATTTGTCCTTTGGGGTTGGTCAAAGGTTCAAGGCTTGTTAATATTTTATTTTTGAAGGAAAGTCTCGATGATAGGGACTAATGGCCATTGTAGATATGACAAATGTAAATATTTGGATCTTCAAAACTTTGAGAGGTTACAAATGCTTCTAAATATTTTGGATGTTTTACATTTTCATGACATCTTTAGTGATGATTGACACTCTTTTTCATACACTACAAAGGTGCATAAACACATGGTGTTAAGGTATGTGAATTCAAAGTGATGAAGTGTGTGTATACATTCTAGAACTTGGTATAACTAATGTTTTTTATAGCAACTATGGTTGGATGTAGCCATTAAAAATTATATCCCTTAATCCCACCACAAATATTGCACACTTCAATGTCGACAAGTATTTCTTACTCAATTGGATGATGAAAATTTTGAACACTAGATACCAAACACCACACTCAAATCATTGGAATTCACATAATAACATTTGTTTCATAATCCCTTGGTAGACCCCTTCACACCAATCCACGTGGAACTTGACATTCCAAAGAATCCTACCTGAGGTTTAGGGTCATCATTACCAAGACATGGTAATATCTAGGGAGGTGAAGGGAAAGAGGGAGGTGGTTATAAATATATAGATATCATTGGGTGAGAACTTATAGCTTTAGGGAGAAAAACAAAATAAATCTAACGGACTATGGGGATGGGAATGATGTCATCATGCAGTATGTATTTAGGTCATAGGAGGATATTGTTGAGAAATGGGAGTGTTTCAAGGTGATATATATCATACATGATTCTTAGGTGATATCTATCACACATGCAATTAAAGCAATTTCTAAAAAAAATTGTCTATAGTTCCTATGAATAGCAACGTAGTAGTTGACTTCACAATGGGTGGATTTTTAATTATACAATTTTGTTGACACACTTTTCCATCTTTCATGTGATTAGTCCAAATGTTTGCAATCTTATGTTAATCCAAATATTTGCAATCTTTTTTCCTTTTACCATGTGCTACATTGTGCGTTTGTTGTCTTCACCCCATTGGGCACTTTGGTCTCCACATTATTACTGTGCTTGGTCTTTCACTTACTATGGGTATGCTTGAAGTGTCATGTAAGGATGGAATAGTTGAACCTAACTTAGGAGGAAGGGTATCACAAATATTGAAATGGACACCATACCCTTGTTTTAGGCCAATAATTCCATATGAAAAGGCTCATTTGATGGCATGGGGACCACATGTAGTCGATGAGTCCTAAAGGAAAATACTATGGATTCAAACTATTTGTTTTGAACTTGGACCCTGTCTAACATTATTATAACAATCCTTAATGTACTAAACTCAAAATGGCCATCATATCTTGATCACATGACAAAGATTCCCTTTACATGACCTTTTGTGGTGTCTAAGGGACACAATGATGTCTCATGAGCCCCATAGACAAACATTATGGTATAATACCCTACTTTTTGCATTGAACCACATCACGAGCACCAAGAACCATGTCTAGTGTTCTAAACTTCAAACTAGCACCATATCCCACTTACAAGCCAAAGATTCCCTATGGAGGTCTAATATGGTGGTTTGGGACCACACACATGGACCATATCTCCATAGTAAAATGCTACAGTGTGAGGTCCTAGACTTTTCATTATACCATGGAATGGTCCTCAAATTCCATCCCTAATGTATCCCTCCTCATCTTGTTGTCCATATATCACATGTAGGCAAAGGATTCCCTACACAAGCCCTATGCAATGATGTGGGTTACTATGCAAAGAACATGAGCCCCATAGGAAATTTTTGTATCCCAACATCATGGGTTTTGTTATCAAATGAAGGGTTAGTGACCAAGAAGAATCCATGATTTCACGAATATAAAAATAGCCACCATATCTCTATCACAGGAAAAAGATGGACTAGGGCCTCATAGATGGCCAATGTAGAACCCAAAAGCCACATGTTATGGACTAAAACTCTAGATCTTCACCTTGTAACATGAATTGGGTCATGAGAACCATCCTTGGTGTACTAAACCTTCAAATGTGATACCACATGTTAATGACATGCCAAATATTTCCTATGCATGGGATATGTTGTGGGATTTTCAAATGTGATATAACCACCACCCCCAAAAGTCCAAATTCTCATGACTTTTAAGGGAGGTTTTTTAAAAATTGCTTTAAAAAGGACCTTTAGGGGGGTTCGAATCAACACCCAAAAAAACATTCATGACAATTGGACTTTTGAGGGAGGATTTATCAAAACCGCCACCACAAGTCCAAATTCCCATAACTTTTGGGGGTGGCTTTAAAACAACCACCCCTAAAAGCTCAATTATCATGCCATTTGGGGGTGGCTTTCAAACAACTACCCCCCAGAAGTCCAATTATAATGAATTTTGGGGGCATATTTAAAACAACTGCCCCCAATATTTCATTTATCATTACTTTTGGGGGGGCGGGTTTAAAAATTGCCTAAAATAACCTTTAGGGGGGGTCTTTCCAAACCCCCACCCCCCCAAAAAAAAGTCCTGAGAATTGGAATTTTTTTTGGGGGGGTTTAAAAACCGCCCCCAAAAGTCCAATTCTTAGGACTTTGGGAGGGGGGGGCGTGGGGGTTTGAGAACTGCCACCAATGGCCTAAAATTTTTTATTGGGGGTGGGGGGCGCTGGTTAGCAAACCTGTCACAAGGTAAAACCGTCTTGAAAATGTCTTTAGGGGGGTATTTAAAAAACCCCCTCCAAAATTCATGAGAATTGAACTTTTCAGGGCGGTTTTAAAATAACCGCCCCCAAAAGTCTAATTCTCATGACATTTTTTGGGGGGGCGGGTGGGGATTCTAAAAACCGCCTTCAAATACACCTTTAGGGGGGTCTTTCTAAACCCGACCCTGCAAAAAAAAAAAAAAATCCTAAGTATTAGACTTTTGGGGGCAGTTTTTTTTAAACTGCCCCCAAAAGTCTAATTCTCGGGACTTTTGAGGGGGGTTTTTAAGAACCGCCCCCAAAGGCCTAAAAAAACTTTTAGGGGGGGCTTAGAAAAACCACCTCAAGCCAAAACCTCCCCCAAAAGGGTATTTTGTTGTAGTGTATGATTAATCAAGGGACTTGATGTGAAGACTATTGACCATGCCATGCTTGTACAAATAGTAAACCTTAGTGTTAGGTTGGTTTCATTTGTCATTTGTCCTTGTCCATTTAGTTCATCTATTGTTAAATGTATCCCATGACTTAGACTATTTGAGACTTGTGAGATTGAATATATTTTCCCCATATTGACCCGTGTGCATGATAGAATCCATAGTGTTATGTGTCTTTGGCTATGAAGTATGTGACTTGGCCAGTGTGGCTAGGTTCACTAGGAAGTTCTCTTTTAGTCCTCAAAACAAGTGCTCCACCAAACAGTGTTTCTAAACACTAAAGCATCGGAACGCATAAAAGATATATCTAAAGGATACAAAAGTATAAATGTTTTAAAAGTATTCAGTGGTCAAGGGGTTGAGTACTCATTATTTGTATAATGTAAGGCTCATCTTCTCTCCACAGGGGCAGCAGGGAGAGGAAAACCTGTCGGGGCTATGGACTTCTTGTTGGCAGCAGGTCTAGGCCTTTCAAATATTAATTGTAATTTTAGGAAGAAAAAGAGTTAATTAGAAAAGCTCAGGTCAAATATTTTGTTAATTTTACATGTTTTTAATATATTTGAAATTTAAACAATTATATTTGTTTTTTACTTGGAATATGAAATTATAAAAAAATCATATTTCTTCTTTTCGAACTTAATTATGAATTTTATGAGACTTTTTTACACTGACCAATTTTTCCTGAATTTTTATTTTCGCCAATTTTGATCTGGCTGACTAGGTTGCCACTAATTCTAAGGAAAAATTAGAGAACTTCAACTCAAACATAGTCACATATGTTTGAATCCTAAAGAGTAGCATATAGTTATCAAGCCTTATATGTATGGAGACTTTAGTTCCTCCACTAACGTTACAGATGATTTTCTTATCTCAAACTGCTTTGTACAATGCAGATTCTATTATTATAATAATGTAATGCAATAGACAATTTTACATTAATTTAACTTCTTATTGTGAACAATAGTTTCTTATTGTGAACACAATCATTCACACCTGGTATGTCAGTGATTTAGTATGAATTTAATTAAAGGCAATTTTCTTCCCATAAGAATAGTGCAAAATGAACCATTTAAATGTTGTCAATTTCATCCAAAAGTAGATAATGCGAGGGGGTTTAGAACCGAGGCTTAAAAGTCACTTTGGGGGAGGCGGGGGGGGGGGGAGGGGGTGGGGTAGAAATCCCCCCAAATGTCACTTTTGATCTCTTCCAGAACCACCCTCCATTAGAGGAAATTTGGGGTCTAAAATGGGCCTCCTAAGGAAAATAATAATAAAAAACCACTTCACACTACAAATATGCCATGTCAGATTAAATCTAATGAAAATCTAATGAAAGTCAACCTAAATCGTCTCATTAATGGTAGTTGACAACTATATTGAGTTAATGTAGAGTTAAGAGATATTGGTCGAAAATATTAATGAAATATTTAGATTCTTGTGCACACATAATAAATGATAGGAAACTTTTGAATTTTATATTATTATTTTTTAAATGAATAGAACACTACTTTTTATATATTTAATAAATGTAAAACTCAAATATATTCATTTATAATGAAAAATATAATTATAATAGTATTAAAAAAATAAAAAAATCACTAT
>LPNX011196920.1:153233-211939 GCA_001517045.1 Pseudotsuga menziesii
TCATCTAAAAAATATTACTTCACATAAAATAAAAAGCAATAAACTATGTATATTCATATTATTTTTTATATTAATATAAAAAATTTGTGGTTTAATGGGTAGGTAGATAAGAGAGAAAAAAAAGTAAAATCAAATTTTATTATAATTTTAGTAACATTAAAAATAGTTTTTATTTTTTATTTTGTTAGTATTTAAATGTTTTATTTATTTTTGGATGTAATAATTAAATATATTTAATAATATTAAAAATACTAAATATCTTTTATTTAGTATTTCAAGATAAGTCTATTTAAAATCAAATATTATTTAGTTTTCTTTTTTAAAAATTGATTAATAAATGTTTTTAGTATTTCAAAATCCTTCCACTACAATTTTAATTAATGCGAAGGTTATGTTTTAGAGGAGTTGGAAGTAGTGATCAAATAAAATATTCTATATTTATTAGTTAAAGTTTATTTATCTTATTTTGAGGTGATCTTTTCAAGAACTTAACCAAGGTGAGGTTGATATGGAGTTAGCTATTGTCAAATAAAAATATGACACATAAGCATTATGTGTCCAGCTCAACCATAATGGTTGACCAAAGATATTGAAATTCTATTGGTTTAAAAATTCAACTCAATCCAGCTCATCCATGGCACAGTTTTTTATAAGGCCCATTTTAGACCCCAAATTTCCTCTAATGAAAAATCACGTTTAGAGGTGGTTTTGATCTCTTCCAGGATCACCCCTAAAAGTCAAAACTTTTAACGTTGGTGCTATTAGGGGCAGTTTTGTAAAGACCGCCCCCAAAAGTGACTTTTGGAGGTGGAAGCCAACCACCCCTAAAAGTAAAATTTGTTGTAGTGTGAAAACATAATCTATGTTTTTGCAAGGGTTAAAAGGTCCACTAACATTCTAGAATACAAACTAATATTCAAAAGGAGGGTATCTTTAGCCGTCATCGTTGTCTCTTTGAGACTATTTAGTGCAGTGAAAGTTGGACTTTAACATAGAACACTTGTGAAAAAGAAGGGATGTAGAAATACATATTAATTGAGTTAATTGATACAATTTGCTAGCATCCTTTCATTGTGGTTTAATTACTTACTCTATATAACCATCCCTAACTACCAATACTACATGTTATCCATTAACTTGATTGGTCACCAACACTCATGATATTTATTACACATTAATACATAATATATCATGGATCCTAATATATTATTGGGCATCACCTATTCTAGCACCTTGTCTTAACATGAAATACATTTTTTTTTAACTCCCCTCAATATAAAATCCATAACAACTTACTCAATAACTAAGAATAATTACAAAATTTGAAGGGCATTCTTGTTCAGTCTTCAATAATGCAACACTTCTCTGGTTGTTAATATCTAAACACTACATTATGTTGTATGATGCAAGTTGTGTTGGTAAAGAAATGTATGGAATGTCATATCAACCAAGTTTTGCATTGGGACATCAAGTGTAGTTTCTTGATTTTATCAATCATTTTCTTCTCTTTCTTTCATTGTGAGATATGATTATTGAAATGAGTGTTTGAACATGGCATTTTATGATTGAAATATGATATTATCTGTCAATTGATAATAATGGGATTCTAAAGATTATGGATTTTTTCATGACAAGATCTTTCTGTAGTGACCAAAATGAAAACCTGACCAATATAGTAACCACATTGTGTGACCTATTTTATGATCACGGTCAATTTTGTCTATATTATGAATGCTTTCTTGTTTACAATGAAAAATATAGATGGAACTTCTTTAGAGTGTTGATTTTGTGTTCTAATGTTATGTGAATCCCCCCGGAGCTTCCATTTCTTGCTTCTTTGTTTCTTTATGTTAGAAACAACAAGCTCACTGCCATCGAGTATTCCTATGACATGGAAGGTTTTGCATTCATATTTAAATGGATGTTGTTCATAGTCCTTAGGCAGTTATACCCATTTCCAACATATGCATAATGAATATAGAGTATAGTCCTATCATCCTTTCATGATTGTAGTTTGTTAAGTATATTTGATTCTATTACTTCTCCAAATGTTTCAAGTCATATCTAGTTTTCCAAAGAACAAGAAAAAAAGACAGCCTCATCCTATACTCTATGGCCCCAAGAATGTAGATCTCCTAGTGAAATCACTGCAACATCACCCTGGGAAACAAATAAACATTATGAATTGGCATCACAATATATCCTAACCATTTGTCCTTGTGGATATTCATTAGCTTGATGGAAGAAGGAACTTTTCTCATCCCATGGTGGATAGGATCCATGTGAAGCACCAACTATTGGGTTGATCATCCTCTTTTGATTCTCCTTATTGCTCCACTTATACATGGCTCTAGGATGATCATGCTTATCTACTATATCCATGGAATTTACACTAAGATAATTGTTGTTGATAGGTCTCATATAGTGTTACACTTACAGTTGCTAGGGAATAGTGATTTTTGGAATCCCATTAAGCCAATTTCTTGAGTTTTTTTCAAAATTCCTAGAAAAGGTTTATGGATTTCATAACATGCTTGATCATATATTGTGAACTTATACATTCTATCATTATTTTCCGACCATTAGATACTCAAAGTTGTGTAAGTTAGGTTACCATTATAAAGGACTTTGTAAGTTAGGTTCCCAAATTTTTAAAGGGTGCTAGCTCAATGGAAGAGCACATGCATTACAAGCAGAAGCTTGGTGGTTCGATTCACCCATGCCCTAATGATATTATAATATAGGTTACAAACAACTAAATTAGTAAGCAACAAATAAGAGATAAGTGACCGAACAATGGGAGATAATTGACTAAACAAAATGACCAAAATCCATATATAAAACTACTAAAAATGACTAAATTAGTGACCAAAAAATGAGAGATGTGAAACTAGGCATTAAAAAGGATGCAACTCGTGGCGCTAATGATGAAGCCAAACATGGCGTTGATATGGTAGCAAAATTAGACGTGAAACTAGGCATTAAAAATAATGCAACACGTGGCGCTAATGATGAAGCCAAACATGGCATTAATATGGTAGCAAAATAAGATGTTGCTTTGGATGCAAAACATGGCACTACATAGGAAGCAAAATATGGTGCAACAATAGAAAAATTATTTGGAATCATTTTGGTAGCAAAACACGATGCAAAAACAGAAGCAAAAATTGGTGCAAATTTGGAAGGGAAAATTGGCACATATTTGGAAGTAAAACATGGTGCAAAATGGGATGCTAAAGTGGTAGCAAAAATGGATGCAATATTGGATGCTAATTTGGATACTAACTTGGTGCTATTAAGGATGCAAATAAGGCACTAATGGGGATGTCATTCAAGAAGCAAAAGAGGACACTCCCTAGGAAGCAAAATAAGACATTATTTAGGAAGAAAAACTTAACGTTGTTTAGGAAGCAAAGTTGGACGCTATTCTGGAAGCAAAAAAATAGACGTTATTTTGGACGTCATAAAGGATGCTATCTAGGAAGCAAAAAAAGACATTTTTTGAGACGCTTTAAGTTTTGTCCATTTAGCGTCTAGTTTGACTACTCAATGTAAAAAAAAATTACACTAAAAAGGGACGCTAAATGGGACACTAATTCCAGGATTTGTTGTAGTGATTGCAAAAGATGCAAGTTTGATAGGAATATAAAGAATTATAAAAATACCTTGCACATGAAATTGGGGTATTATTTTATTCTACTGCATCGAAAAATGAAGGATAAAAATAGTACAGAAGCAGCCAACTCATACGGCGTCCTTTGGCCACTTGTAAATACATCAAGTAGTATTTTGTCTCTTTTGAAACTATAAAAATGGCTCAAGTTGAAAATGTAGAGGCCTGGAGCACAGAATCCCAGAGAGTTGAAGAGTTGTTTGAAGATAGAGATGCTGCAGAGGTTTTTGACACTATTTTGTTAATAAGAAGCTAAAATGCTTGAGGACCAAGGAACTGATATTCACAATCTTTACAAGTGTTACTTCCACTTTTTTACTACTGACCAAACCTTGAACTACCCAGAATTCGCTGATTGGTGTGCCAACAATTATTCTCTTTCTAAAAGAATGATAATGGATATTACCAGCTCCAAAATCCTATGTCCTATAAATTCTCTGGTCATTAGAAAAACCCTATTATTCCCTGATGAATTCACCCTGAAATATAAGGATTACAATGAGTCCATAGTTTAATGCTTTCGAGAGACGGTAAAAGAGAAAAACAACAATTTTTCAAGAAGTGTTTCAAGACAGATGTCGAGCTATTAGACCAACCATTTCCAGTTGATGTGTCCCTTTTCAATGAAGAAACCCAATGTACTATAACCTTGTTGAGCCATTTTTTAGGTTTAGACACAGACAAGTATATCATTGAGGCCCTTATGAGTCTATTTTTTGTCCTTAGTACTTTTTTAGTTGAGTTTGAAGAGTCCAGATAGTCAATACAAACTTCATGTCTTAAATTTGATGAATTCTTAGCTGAGAACATTCATTCTCAATTAATGGATTTCCACAAGACCAAGACTTTCAAATTTAAGTCCTACTTAGTGAAAATGTTTCTTTCATTCAATGAGGAAAATCTGCAGCTACCAGAGATGGTACTTACTAAGGAAATGAACAAAGATTGCGGTAAGTTTATGAACTTCCTTATGCTAGAAGCGTATACTGTTATTTTTCAAAAGAAATTGCCCAGGGTACTACCATAAATGAGAAGTATATTGCATCTTTCTACAAATAAAATGATAGGTGATTGGTTCCTGTTTGAGCAAGGAACAGTGATTAGGTTGTATGTTTTTTTTCATCCACCTTATTTTTTGCTTGCCTTCTTGACTCCTAGAGTGTTCTCAATGTAATTTATTTAACAAAACTTAATAGTGGAGACTGAACACGTCTTAAATTTCAAGAAGTCTACTAAAATGAAGTATCCATGGGTTGTAGTCCCATTTATCATAAAAAACAAAGTTGCCCTGCCAATGATCAGGTGTTTTCTAAAAGAGATGGGATTTTTTATAGAACTTGTTGTTAACTATGAACCCCATCATGTTATTTCAAACAGAATACAAGATCTGAAAACAAATCCTTTCGAGCATGAGGAGATTGTTGGATTAACAGATACTGTAAATTGGTCTGATTATACAAAGGAGACTACAAAGGATATTTATATGCAAGAGGATTCAACTTCTTATGTAATATAGATTTCTTCATTGCAACCTGACACTTCCAATTTGATCTCAACAGCTAAGAACATCACACCTTTGGCCAGTCATTCAGAAAGGACCAATAAGCAATATTTCTCAGATGTTATGGATACTGAAGAGGAAGATATTGCTAGGACTCCAAAGAAGCAGAAGATTGAAGAAGAAGGACAACTTATCCAAGCTACAGAGGAAGATAACGGAAAGAAAAAGATGAAAGTAACAAGTCATGTCTTTGAGGTGAAGGAATATGCATTTGCTGATACACCAATTGATTCTACATCTCAATTCAAAAACAAGATAGAATTGTTGGGAAAATATAAAGAAACCAAAAATATAACTTCAAAGGAAATTTTGAAGTTGTATTCAGAAATAAGGAAAATATCTAATCAAGATGTATCCCTTGTTTTTGTTAGATATTATTCCCAGAATACTCTGAACTTGGCCTTGGAAACCAAGAATAGAGTTTTCAAAATAAACATGGACTTGGAAAATATCCATATCCCTTACATGATACATTTGCACAAGCAAACACGGGATATTTTTTTTACTAATCTATTGAAAGCTACCTTGAAATTATCAAAATTTCATACCAGTAAAAGAAAATTTGAGAATCAGTTCAGAAATGAAAAGGTGGTGAACAAGGCCCACAAGGCACAAATAAAGAAGTTACAGACAGATCTACTGGCTGTTGAGAGCCAAGTTAGCAAGGGAGCAGGGATATAGAATTTGCTGAATGAAAAGGATAATGCTATCCAATTGTTAAAGAAGAAGCTAAAAATACCTTCTACACAGCTGATACAGGGACCTAAAATAGATTAAATGGAAAAGGAAAAAGAAATATTGAATAAAGAGTTGACTGATTGCAAGGCGAAATTATTAAAATCTGCTAAAAAAGGAGAAATAGTGACAGAAAGACATGGCTATGGTGGTAGAGAGTGAGAAGACTATGAAAGGAAAATTTGATGAAATGGAAAAGAAGCTACATGAGAAAGAAAAAAAGTTGCAAGAAAAGGAGAAAGAGTTAGAATTGAGAATTATTCCTCCTACAGTTGAATCTAGTTAGCAGACTATAGTACAAGCTATGTCATAGGTGAGAATAAAAGATTTAGAGCTAACTAGATTGAAAAATCAAAATAAAAACTTGGAAAACCTGGCATTGCAAAGAGAACAACAGATAAAAATTTGGGGAGCCAAATCTCAATCTTGGGAGGCCAAATGCCAAGAATTGCAAACCAAAACTGATAAATTAATAAAGCAAGAACGGGTTAGTTACCAGTATAGCTGGAAAAACATATCATTTGGGATGCCATCATAGAAGAAGCATACAAGTACATACCTTACCTTGACTATGTATTGGAAAAAGAAGTGGTGAATTCATTCACCTAGGCAAATTATGGCAGTAGCCAAGGAAAAAATTGAATTAAATCTAGTTGACTATGCCAATAACGCCATCAACTTTTTGAATGGTTTGTCAGAGGATGATTTGAAAAAGTAAAACATCAATGATAGAATATCAATTATGACCTAGGCGAGGAAGGTAGTGAATAAGTATCACCATTTTTTTTACACAATCCAGGCCAAATTTGACATTATGGCACATCAAGTAAAGTTTTTTATTGATATGTTTGATCCTTTATTTAAGAAAGGACTCTCGTTATTTTGGGAAGAAAAGAGTGCAATGTTGACTCGGAAGGAATACCATGAAAAGTTGATTGAATGCAGATTAGATCACACCAATTTTGATGATATGAAATCGTTGTCTTGCATGATGATTGTTGATCAATTGGCTGATGAATTTGAAATATTTTTTGCTTTTAAAGAGCTGTGTGCACATCTACAAAATTATTCTTGCAGGTATCATGTTGAATTGCACGTGTTGGAAAAGGAGATGTCTACTTTGGAGCTACCTTCTGCAGACCAACGGAAGACAGTAGAAAAGTTTGGGAGAACCAAGTACACGTTGTGCACTTGAAGGCATGAAGATTGTGGAGATTTAAATGCTAAAGAGTATTTATAAGGCACTAGTTTGTTTTCTAGAAGTTGTTAGTAGTTAATAAGTGTCTATTGACACATGTAAAGGCAGTTGTGCCTATTTTTAGCAGCTAGTTTTATTTCATCTCATGGAGCAATTGTATAAGTACCTCTCAGTTGTATGGAAAAAGGGTTGGAACCCATGATATTTTGAGTTATGTATTTTGATACTTATCTTTAATAAAATTGTAGAGCCGAATGCTGGCCTTTCATCAAAGATTCATGTGTTATTTCTGATTACAATCTGTACTTTCTCTTCCTTGTGAATGTTTTCTTGTTTTACCTTCCATTATGTTTTCCTTCATGTGTAAAATGAGTGTTTAATGGTTTATAATTCGTATATGTATAGGCTCTGGCTATTATTTCAAATATCCACAAATCTTTTTAACTAAAATTAATGCAGAATTCATCTTATGGTGCTCTGTATTGATGGATTGTTCTTGTTTCTTTCTTATCACCCTACAACCAGCATTTTGTTTGTAACTGAATAGATATATTTTCTTTGTTGAATTTCCAATGCAAACAGCCTTGTGATTCATTCATTATATATTTTGACTCCATAGCACAATGTTTACTTGCCCTGTTTCAACCAAAAATAAAATATGAATCTTTATTTTATTTGCATATCTGGCCTTATTAAAAATCACTGAGAGATCCCTCTCTGGTAAGAAAAAGGCCAGTTTTCTTTCTTAAAGTGGTTCTACTATTACCTTGAGATTGCCTTCCTACAACCTGAGGTAAATTGTGAGTGCTAACAAATTGGCACCGTTGTCGGGGAACAAAAGTTCAAATCAACCCTATGAGAAACGGCAAGACTGCAAGATTCCAAGAAAGAAATGGATTTATGTGGGAAAACAGATATTTCTACAATTGAAAAAGGTTGTACATTTTCCCCAGTGACCCCTGGCTTCCAGGAGATCACACACACGAGGTAATCCTAATACTGAAATTTTACAAAGTGTGGAAAACCCAAAAATTTTGTTTAGACATAAGACTAGAAAAAAATAAAGCTACTACTTCTCAAACTGAACGGTCTCTATTTCAAGAAGAGTTCTATATTTTTCAAGATTTTGATTCAGAATCAAATATTGGAAATCCTTTTTTAATATCTAAATCATATTTAGATTTAAAAACGGATAGAGATTAATCCAAAAATACTTGAGTCTTATCTCCTAGATTCCCTGTGGTAGAATTTACAAAACCCTATAAAATTTGAAGAAAGTAGTCCTCTTTTTCAAACTCACCAACAGGATATTTCAAGTCATGTCCACAATCCTCCTCAGAACCCTCCTATATTTTAAAATCCACCTATTGTACCAAACCCACCCAGACAAATGGAAGCCAAGTTTGCACCCTTGGCTTTTTCATGTGTTTTGCATGACCTTCCTTTAAACTACTCACAAAGAAATTATGTATATGATTGGGAGGTAAACTTTACAATAAGGAAACATATGGATAGGTTTCAGGATTTCATTGACCTGGAGGAGGTTGATCATGATGATGCAAAGATAAGATTGTTTGCTCAGATTTTGTCTGGAGAGGCAAAATGGTGGTTCCAAGATTTACCAGCAATATCTATTCCCACCTTTGAAGCCTTTCAAACACTATTTCTAGAAAGGTGGGAAGAAAAAGAGATCCCTTTACAAATATTATCTCAATATAACAATTTAAAGAAAGGGAATTTTGAATATGTGCATGAGTTTTCTAGAAGGTTTATGAGAGTATATAATGCTATTCCAACTGACATTAAATCCTTGGTAGGTGTTGCAAAACTACATTATGTAGATGCTTTTGAAAGTGATTTTACATTACTGTTAAGACAAATAAAGTCTGCTAGTTTTCCTATTATGTTTAAAGATACATTAGAAGTGGAGGAAAATTTAATGGATTTAGGGAAACTAAAGAATAGAGTAGAGGTAGATAGGACAAGAAAAGAAAATCAGCCATCTACTTATGCCCCTTCCTCTACAAATGATGCCAAGTTTGACATAATGATGAATACTATGGAGAGATTAATGGATAGGATGGCTCTAGATAACAGACCACCAAACAGAGAGCAGCCTGAAAATCAGATTAGAAATCCCAATTTTAGGATATTGCCTCCTCCTCCAAGAAACCAAAGGAATCCTGATGATCAACAAATTAAACCACCATTTCCAAAGAATTTGGTTGATGAAGGGGGAGAGGGAGAAGAAGATCCAATGGATCATCACTTTGATGATATTAATGCTTAGATATATCTCATTGAGGAGGATCATAACATGTTTTCTCATGATGATGAAAGTACTAATTCAATGACAGATTCAGAGCATTATCTCAGAGGATATCAGAATGCCATTGATGGTGTTCAAAGAAAATTAAATTTGAGAAGTAGAGATGTAGTGATAATAAAGGAAGGCCAAACCAAAATCATCCTTTTGCTAGTAAACAAAACCAAGAAAAAGAAAAATAAAAGGACATAGAAAAACATACCATTGTACATAAAAAAATCTGAAAACAAAGAACAAAAGTCAAAATAAAACAAGCACCTAGTACTGATTGATGTAGAAAAACCAATTTCATCCTTTAATTTACAATCTAAATTGTCAGAAATCAAGCTCTCTATTCCCTTTAATGAACTCTTGGGAAATAATGAATACAGGGAAACAATTACAAAAATGGTTGAAAATCAGGGTGAAAATCAACCAGACATCTTAGAAGTGACAGAAGATTACCCCACTATTGTCCTTGGGCCTAAAATTGAAGAAACATAGGATGAGGATGTTCCTCCTTTTTATCTGAGTATCAATGTACATGATATGATATTGCGCAATGCTTTGTTAGATTATGGTGCATCTTGTAATCTTATTCCTAAGGTGGTAGTGGATAGTTTGGGGTTAGATATTACTAGGCCTTACAAAGACCTATATTCCTTTTATTCCAGAAAAGTGAGATGTTTGGGATTAATAAAGGACATGGTAGTGACCCTTACACACCTTCCAACAAAATTTTTTGTTGGGGATGTTGAGGTAGCTGATATTCCTCCCAAGTTTGGCATGTTTTTGTCCATATCTTGGACATCAAAATTGAAGGGAACTTTGCAAATGGACATGAAATATGCTACCATTCCTTTATTTGGAGGGGAAATGAGGTTATATAGAGAGAATAGATTGGCTTATGTAGTTAGCAGCAGAGACAAACCTAAAAACCATCCTATTTATGTTGTTGATACTGACCTAGGATCTTCAATATTTTTCAATGATGGCCCTCAAACAGATCCATATATTCCTGTACAAATAGAGTTTAAACAAGATACATATCTTGCAAAAATACAAGAGGCTTTAGACAAGAAGAAGCATGAAGAAGGTTTATGGACCATCTATTTTGATGGGTCTATAAATAAAATTGGTATTGGTGCTAGTGTGTTCATAATTTCTCCAATCAGAGATGTCAAAGCTTTGTCATATAAAATGAATTTTGAATGTACAAACAACGTGGTTGAGTATAAGGCTCTGCTACTTGGTTTAAATGATTTTAAGGAGATGGGAGCAAAAATAATAGAGGTGTTTGGGGATTCTGAGCTTCTGGTAAACCAAGTGAATGATAGTTATAAAACAAAGCATCTAAGGATGAGGGATTACAGAAATTAGGTATGGGATATGTTTGATAATTACTTTACATAACGCAAAATCAGAGTAATTCCCATAAGAGAAAATGGAGTGGTTGATTCTTTGGTTGTGGCTGCTAGTAAATTCGAAACTCCTATCCATTCTCAGAAAATGTACATAATTAAAATTGTCACATAGACCTTCCATACCAAACAATTCCAAATATTGGCAAGTTTTTTATGATGATCTGCAAATAAAAAGGTTTTTGGAAATGTCTAATGAATTTGTAAATACCCAGATTGACACAGAAAATGTAAATTTAGAGAGATTCCAAGATGATGAACAGAGTAAAGATGAACAAGATGAAAATACAAATTTGAAAAATATGTTAGGCGGAAAAGACATAATCCAATTGAAAAGCAATTTTATCCCAAGAGTTATGATTCCCTTAGAGAAATTTTTTGACCAGAATGATGTTGCTAAGGACCCAAAAGTGAAACCTGTTGATAATTTTGTCGAGGACAAAAATATAGTTACTGAAGAAACTCCACGGATTGTAAAATTGTAAAAAAATTTCATGTCAAAGAAAAAAATGAATATATCAATCTAAGGAAGAAATACACTAATATGTTCTCATGGATTAATGAATATATTAAAGAGTATGATACTTCTATCATACATCATACCATTCCAATAAATCCTAGTGGAAAACCTTTCAGACAAAAATTGAGAAGAATAAATCCAATGTTGTTTCCTGTCATAGAGAGAGATTAAAAAAAAAATTATTGCAAAAATTACTGTAACTCCGAGGTTTTCAAAATGGGTGGAAAATTTAGTACCTGTTAGAAAGAAAAATGTTGAAATTAGACTCTGTGTATATCTCAGAAATATTAACAAAGTTTCATTGAAGGATAACTACCCATTACCAAAAATGGACCATATTCTGCAAAAGGTGGTAGGATCTGAAAGGATTTCTACAATGGATAGTTTCTCAACCTATAACCAGATCAAAGTACTTCCTAAGAACCAATAAAATACTGTGTCTACCACACCATGGGGTACATTCATGTATGCAAAAGTGCCCTTTGGTCTGATGAATGCAGGAGCTACTTTTCAACGTGCTATGGACCTTGCTTTTGTAGAGGAAAAAGACAAATTTGTGGTAGTTTATATGGATAATATCATTATGTATTCTAGATATGACAAGGAACATATCAAGCATTTGGAGAAAGTTTTTCTAAAGTGTAGGAATTATGGCATATCATTAAATCCCAGAAAATATAATTTTGCATTGGAGGAAGGCAAATTTCTAGGGCATATTATTTGAAAGGATGGTATAAAAATAGATCTAGAAAGATTCAATGCAATTCTAAAGGTTGAGGAGCTAATGATAAAACAATAAGTACAGTCATTCATTTGTCAGGTAACTTTCTTGAGGAAGTTTATTCCTAGTTTTGTTGAAATATTGAGGAATATTACCAATATGCTAAAGAAGGAGAACGAGATAGAGTGGTCAGTAGATGCAAGAAAATCTTTCAGATATATTAAACAAGCCATTACAGAAGCTCCGGTTCTGGTAAGTCCAGATTTTAGTAAATATTTCCTAATATTTTTTATGTCTCAGAACATACTATTGTTGGAGTTTTGTTACAAAAGAAAAATTAGAATGTTGAATAGCCCATAGCTTTATTCAGCCAGGTATTAAGGGATGGAGAATTGAAATATGATATCATGGAAAAGCAGGCATATGCTCTAGTAAAATCTTTGAAATATTTTAGAGTGTATAATCTTCACTCACATATTATTTCCTATGTTCCAAGTAATGTAGTGAAGAGTATTCTCACACATCCAGGGAAAAGAGAAAAATGGATTGATGTGTTGTTGGAGTACGATATTGAAATCAAGCCTACCAAGTTGGTTAAAGGACAAGGACTCACAAAATTGATGACAAAATCTAATTGCGAATCCTTGCAACTTAATTTTTTGACCAGTCACTCAAATAATCTTGATACATGCCCTACAGGTAATGCATGATTTTTATATGTCTCCTTGGTACTCTAATATTGTGTGTGTTTTACAAAATCTACAAGCTCCTGCATGGTTAAGCAAAACAAGGGCAAGATATGTGAAGTTGAAAGCTGCCAAGTTATGTGTCTTGAATCAATACCTCTATTGGAAGGATCCCGATGGTGTCTAACTAAATTGCTTACTGGAAAATGAAGCTAAACATACTATGAAGGAGTTCCATAAAGGTGATTGTGGAGGGAATCACTCATGGAAAGTGACAGCAAATAAACTTTTGAGAGTTGGTTTTTAATGGCCCTCATTTTTTTCTAATGTTTATAAGGATACCACTATATGCCACCAATGCCATATTTTTTATGGTAAGAGGAAATTGGTCCCACTTCCTCTTAACCCAATATCAGTAGAGGAACCTTTTCAGCAGTGGGGATTTAGATTTCATTGGAGAAATTAATCATAATTCTTCAGGGAAGCAAAGATGGATTTTAACAGCAACTGACTACATCACCAAGTGGATTGAATCAATACCTACAAGGAGAGCTACAGATGCATTGATCATGGATTTTGTTGAGAAAAATATTTTGGCTAGGTTTGGTTTTCCTCGGAGAATTGTAACTGATAATACAACTGCTTTCAAATCTAAGAAGATGATCAGTTTCTATTACAAGTATCATATCAGTCTTAACCATTCTACTTCTTACTATCCACATGGTAATGGATTGGAAGAATCTTCTAATAAAAGCATGGTAATAATAATCAAGAAATTGTTAGAAGAAAATAAAAGGACCTGGCATACAAAGCTGAAATATGCTTTGTGGGTTGATAGAATCAACACAAAAAAGGCAATTGGAATGTCACCATTTCAATTAGTGTATGGTGCTAAAGTTGTTTTTCCATCATCCTTGGGAGTACCAGTCATGAAATTGTTATAGGTGCAGGAGAATGAACCTAATCATATGCAAATAAGGATACATTAAATCATTGAATTGAATGAGATGAGGGAAAAAGCCTATGATTAAGTGAAAATGCACCAAGAAAAGATGAAGAACACTTTTGATAGGAAGGACAAGGAAGAACAATTCCAGATTGATGATTTGGTTTTGAAATGGGATGCTCCTAGGGAAGACAAGCATGGTAAGTTTGATCACATGTGGGTAGGTCCATATATTATTGCAGCATACAGAGGTGGAAATTCATTCATTCTACAGCATTAGGATGGGTTTCAGCTAAAAGGAGGCCTAATCAATGGAAGATATTTAAAGCATTACCTGACCTGAGGGAAAAATAATTTTTTGTACTGTAGTTGTATATATTTCTTTACTTTTTCAGTGCAAATGGCGAGCCAAAGGATTTGAATCCCGCAGAGAAGGCCCTAAGATTTGGAGGGGTAACCATGTTTCTTTCATTCTTCATTTTTATTTTTATAAATACAAAAAAAAACAGAAGTTAAAAGTGTGAAAGGATTGGGAACATCCCAATGGATCAGACACTGGTCTTCAGGGTTCTTTGCTACCTCACAGGGAGGATAGCATCCCCAGTTGGATCTAGCTATTAGCACTATTTTGAGCTAAGTAGTTGGAGGGGGTTAGGCCAGCAAAAGAAAGAGGAAGGTCTAAAAATTTTCCATATCATATGACCTTGAAGGGTATTCATGGGGTTCCTACATGTTATAATGGGTTTGTTCATTGCTTTGAAGTGCAAAATTACTGAAAATCCCAAATTTTAATCCTGTAAATATGCCTAAGTACGAAAAATATGCTCGATGTTATATGGTGACAACAATGGAGGGCTTGGATGTAGAGTGGATAAAATCAAAGGTTACAGATGATTTTGCCAAAGAAAGATGCTCGAAATAAACAAAAATTGATATTATTGGCGGAATAAGGTTAAATTTCAGGCAGAATCAATTGTTGGATGGATAGATGAAAGTAGATCGACAGTGCATAAATATTTAGCTAAGAGGACATGCAATGAGAAATAAGTTAAGGAATATTGTCAAATCTGGTACACTCCTCATGTTTCAATGGTTGAGATATGATGGTGTCGAAAATCAACGGTGGGAGGGTATTTCGCAATGGAAACATGTGTGAGAAATTGGACTTTTTATGATTGTGAAATCGTGCAGGTGCTACATGTTTCAACGATGGAGATCAATCAATGTTGAAGATCTGTGGCAAATATTTATTTCGCAGTGACAACTAGCTTTGGGTAAGTAGATTTTTCAATCTATGAAATCCCGTAGGACCCGCATACTCCAACGGTCATGATATTTAGCGGAATATATATACGGTGGAATGCATTTCACAGTCACAACATGCACGAAAGAATAAAGTTTTAGGAGCTGCGAAATCGAGTAGGTCCAACAGGTTTGAACGGCAGAGATCTTGGTGGATTCTTGATCTATGTTCCAAATTTATTTCGCAATGGGAACAAGCAGGAAATTAATCAGGTTGGAGGATTGTGAAATAGGGTAAGAGCTGCATCGTTGGAAGGTTAAGATTCATGGTAGATCAAGATCTATGGTTGGAAATTATTTCCCAACGAAAATATGCAAGGAAAGGTAGAAATACAAAAGCTGCGAAAAGGAGATAAAGGGTGGGTGAAATGAATAGTGTATATTTGATCCTAGAAACATATATGGTTCAAAATAATTTCGCAAGGAAAACATGCGCACTTTGAGACTATGAGCAAATCTGTGAAATCGGTTAAGGTAAATGAAGATGAACGGTTGAAAAGGTAGTATCTAGATCAATGGTTATAATTCAATCTTAGATTCTGAGTTGTAGAAGGATCAATGAATCATGTAGGATGGAAGGTTGAAAATTGTTTCTATTGTAGAAGATGTAAGATTGATAGGAATATAAAGAATTATAAAAATACCTTGCACGTGAAATTGGGGTACTATTTTATTCTCCTGCATCACAAAATGAAAGTTAAAAACAGTGCAGAAGCAGCCAACTCATATGGCATCCTTTGGCCACTTTTCAATACATGAGGTAGGCCTTTGTCTCTTTTGAAACTATATAAAATGGCTCAAGTTAAAAATGTAGAGGCCTGAAACCTAGAATACTAGAAAGTTGAAGAGTTGTTTGAAGATAGAGATGCAGAGGTTTTTGACACTATTTTGTTAAATGGACCAATTGATATTGTTAAGCAGAAGCTAAAATTGCTTTAAGGACCAAGGAACCGATATTCACAATGTTTACCAGTATTACTTCCACTTTTTCACTACTGACCAAACCCTGAACTACCCATAATTTATTGATTGGTGTGCCGACAATTATTCCCTTTATGAAAGAGTGATAATGGATACTACCATCTCCAAAATCCTATGTCCTGTCAATTCTTTGGTCATTAGAAAAACCCTATTAGTCCCTGATGAATTCACCCTCAAATCTAAGTATTACAATGAGGAGTCCATAGTTTAATTTTTTAGAGAGTTTGTAATAGAGAAAAAACAAGAATTTTTCAAGTGCTTCAATCCATATGTCGAGCTATTATACCAACCATTTCTAGTTGATGATGGCCTTTTCAATGAAAAACCCAGTGCACTATAACCCTGTTGAGTCATTTTTTAAGTTTAGAAATGGAAAAGTATATCATTGAGCCCCTTATGAGTCTACTGTTTATCCTGAGTACTTGTCCAGTTGAGTATGAAGAGTCCAATCAATCAATACAAACTTCATACATTAAATTTGATGAATTCTTAGCTGAGAACATTTGTTGGAAAAAACCCACCAACAAAGCCTCGTCGACAGGGGTTCTCACTCTATCGACATCCAACCAATGCGATCTCCCTGACCACCGGCCCAGACAGGTTTTACCCTACCCATCAACATCCACAGAGTAGATGATGTCTCACCTGAGATGTTCAAGGGAGAGCTATTGAAACCAAGTTTCCAGCAGTAAGAAGGGAAGATATCGCATCAGTGGCTTTGACGGCTTAACTATCAGATTACTCCAAGTCACTCGACAGACTAAGACAGTTATCACAATTCATCTTCACAACTACGGATCTAATAGATCACAGTAGTGTTATCGTAGCAGTATCATTCATAAAACAACTTTAATAAATTCCATCATCATTCATTAGAATTGCAACAGAATTGGGATAGATTGCATCATCAGTTCATTGCAACAACATTAGTAAATCATAAAGAGATTCAATACACTTCTCATTGGAATTGCAACAGAGAAAATAGGAAAACATAAGACAACATTTAGGCAACAACCGTCATGTCATATTAATTCTATGCAACAGATCCAAAACAGATAATTCTTCTCCACAGTAGGAGACCGATTACCTCCCAAAATTCAGTATCTGACACAAACAGATCGCAGATTGTTTAAAACAGAAGACTCATCAAGACCATAGATAGATCACAACAGATTGATCACTCTCATATATTGACTTGGACTTGTATTCGCTGATCATGATTATCTTACAATTGCAAAGCTAGCTAGATCTATATATAGGCTTGCACCTTTACATCAAAGTTCCACTTCTATCTAACTTCTAACCACTAATGACCTATGACCACAAAACCTGGTCAATTAATACATTAAATATTCAAAAGCGGTTATTCTTCCACCCATCGCATTGATCTGGCATTGCATGGTGTTGCATGAGCTTGCGCAGCTGCCACGATGCTGCGTAACTCACTTACCTAAAACCCCTGCCAACAATCCCCCAACACAGTCTTGTGGCTCGTCCTCGAGCCACATCAGGTATGCTGATGTCTTGGCCTTGAAATATTCAAACTACTGCAAGATATCTCGAACTTGGAGCTAGAAAATTTCAGCAGCGCTTTGACATTTGAACAAATCCTATTGCACGGGGTGCACTTCCCCAGCCTTGCCATCGACCATCTGTCGACTTTCTTGCACAGCCTGCAGCATTGCGACTGCTTTGACAGCTAGCTTCCCACCAACTTATCGAAACTCATCCAATTGGGCACGATGCTTTTGTTGGAATTCTCAGGCACGGGAAGCTCTCTGTTGTAGGTCCTTCAACTCCTCAAACTATGTGATCTACACCATGAGCGATAGTGCTCGCAGTGATGTCTTCAGTGTCATCAACTGTCCTTCAGCTTCTTGCACATACGTGCTCAACTAGTCAAGTTGTTCTTCTTGGACAACGCTTTGCCAGAACTGAACTGTTGCCTCCATGATTGTCTTTTCTTCCTGCTCCATTGTTTCAAACTGGGTCTCTATCTCCTCAATAGTATCCTTCCATTCAAAAACATCCTCCGGTGACGTCGTTGGATGGGCCAGGGCATTGAGCAGAAGATTGGTGTTCTCGAGCTAGACAATAATTTCCCCAAGTCACTTGGCCTTAGTGACTATAGTAAGCTCAGTCACGCTCTCAAAGATATGTTGATAGGCCTCATCGACATCCTGCTTGACCGTGCCACAACTTGTGCAAAGTTGTGCCTTCTCAATGATAAGGTGGTCTTGCATCTTTTTAAGCTCGTTGATTTCCGCAGAATCCTTACGTTGCAGCTGAGTGTGTGCTACCTTTAATGCCTCAATCTCTCATACCTTCTCTTCCACCAGCTGCACCCTTACTTGATGCATCTCCTCAACTTCTTTCTATAGCTTCTCAACTACACATACCTATCATTAAGCTCCTTCTTCCTATCCACCAATTCCTGGGCGGAAACATGCTGCAGCTCCATAAGCACTTGAGCAAGTAACTTGTTAAGATCCAAGGTAATGATCTAGAGCGGTCACAGTAACAAGTTCACTTCTTCACTCCCCACGTCGATTGCAGTCAGGGGAATTTAAACGTTCCTAGCTCACCACTCGGTGTTGATCGACGGGAATTCTTGTATCACATATTTCTAGGGTGTCTTCCTAAAAACAACATCATAAATAGAATTCAACTTATCTCTTACCATAGCAAACCCTTCCTGGTTGGACTCTCGTATTGCTTTCTTCGTAGCCTCAGAGGATTCAGTGATTGCTTTAATGAGCCACTGCAGTTGGGCCTTCATTCAAGCCGCTCGCCCACGGTGAGGAATCCTCTGAATTGGTGCACCAGGCCCCGTCAAAACTAATTCATAGGGCTCATCACACACATATTTGAGCAACAACAAATTGTGGTCTTCAAACTTCAGCTTGATCAAGGCGGGGATGATATCTACCGAGCAAGTCATCCCTTTCGGCAGCGGCGGCAATTTGGGTGGATACTTCTGACTCTTCGTGGGCTACCTTGGCTTTGCTCCTGGATGCGCTGGAGCAACATATCCTAGGATATCATTTGCAGAGACACCCCTAGGTGCCACAGAGTCTATAGCTCCCGAGATGGACAGTCCGTTCTATGCAGTCCCCTCTCCTTGCACTCTAGCCGAAGTGCAGGTGTGCCTCTTCTGCAGTGGCATGGAACTGGGCTTCTGAGCCTCCCACTTTCCTTTGGGGATTGACAAAGAGCCGACCAACATGCTCATGAATTATTCCTCAATATTTGTGGGCCAAATGGGGGATTCCTGCTCACTAGAAATCTCAATTGCGTCAAGGTCGCTCAGCATGTCGCACTCCCCAATCCTTACTATGCACCCAGTGACTCTGCACCTCTACTTCGCAACTCACAATCAAGACTCTTCAACTGTACTCAGCTCAACACTCTGCTCACTCGACTGAACTACTCTGAACAATGCCTTCCTCCCGCGTCCTGTACGCTTTTTATAGCCACTTCCCAATTCAAAATCATCATTACCAAATCCACCGTGTCCATCATGACCAAACCCAGCAGTAATGACACCAAATCCATTGACAATCTCACCCTACTAACGGTCGGATTGACCATTAATGTGCGTCGCTTCAACAAGCACCACCAGCTAACTATGTCAACTACCTACATTTATTGTTGATTTGAACAACCCATAGCTCTGTGGATGTCGCAGGTGGTCTCTATACCATCGCTACTAACTCCTATCCATGTGCGGCCTCTTCCCCTAGGATCTCCTTGCTGCTATCTAACAAAATCTTATATTTTTTTTAAAAACAATGCCTCAAGTAGTGCATAGCTCTGACCCTATCCTCTAAGGCTTTAAGCAACTCCCATTGATGAGCGTTGGCAGTACCGTACCATCTAATTATTGTAACTGAACCGTACCTCCAGAAGTAATGGAATGAACAAGATACGGGCCTAACTAGTGCATCTGTAACTTACCTGGATGCTTCATGAACTTGCTGTCGTATAACAGCACCAAATCTCCTTTCGCAAACTTTTTATGCTTAATGTGACGATCATGCCATGCCTTCTGTCTATCCTTCACAATGCGCTAGTGGAATCCTACAATATAGAGTTCCTCTTCAAGCTAGATCAACTGCGCAATGCACTCTTCTAATGCTTTTGCATCATCCATGTTGATCATCGCAGCGATACACAAACCAGGAACAATGTATTCCATGGGCATGACTACCTCTTGCCCATATACCAGCTTAAAAGGCATTTGCCCTGTCATCCATTTACAAGTGCTGCGATAGGCCCATAGCACTACTGGAATTTTCAAGTCCCAGTCATTACGTCTAGCATTACATACCTTTGTCAACGTTGTTTCTAAAAAAAATTTGAATGCTTCAACAATCCCATTTTCCTGCAGATGGTATGGTGTGCTTTTCTTATGTTGCACCTGCAACTCCTCAGTTAGCACTCTCACAGTGTGATTGATAAAATGACTGCCCTGGTCACTCATCAATACCCTAGGACACCCAAACTGTGTCATAATATTCTCAAATATGAACTTCGTTGTTGTCGCAACAGTACAATCCACAACTGGTGTGGCCTCTTCCCTCCTGTTCATATAGTCAGTTGCGGTAATGATGTATTGTGCACTAGTCCTCTTCCCCGGTGGATTAATTGGACCCACGAAATCCACGGCCCATTAATCAAAAGGTTGTAGAGTCACCTACAGCACAAGTGACATCTCATCCCACCGCGATGGTTTACCAACACGCTGGCAGACGCCACAACTCCGCACATAGTCTGCGGCATCATTATGAAATGTAGGCCACCATAGCCTGGTGCGCAACACCTTCCACATAGTATACCTTCCTCCATAGTGACCTCCTGTGATTCCTGCATGTGCTTCTTCTAGAATGGGTCCCTACTCATGCAGTAGGATACACCATCGCAAGATTTCATCTGGTCCAAGCTTGTATAACTGCCCAGCAATCAGCTGGAAATATGAAGCCTTTACTAGCAACTACTTCTTCTGACTGGTTGACAAGTTCTCAGGAGCAACACCAGTGACCAAGAACTAAATGATTGGGGCATAATGATCATCTATGATATCGACACGGAACAGTTGCGCATCTGGCAATCGTTCATCAATATTGGTAGGTTCTTCTCCGGTATCAATGTGAGACAGGTGATCAGGACCAACATTCAACCGTCCTGGATTTACAACTATTTCAAATTCAAATTCCTAAAAAAGTAGTAGCCACCGACAGATCTCCCCCCCCAACACAGGATTATTGACCAAATATTACAAGGTGGAATGATCAGTGAACATATTGAAGTGACCGCCTAACAAATAGTGCCTGAACTTTTGCAAGGCATAAACCATCACCAAGCCTTCTCTTTCATTCATTGTGTAATTTCTTTAAGCAAACAAAAATTCCTACTAGCATATGCGATCGGGTGATCCAGGTCGCCCTCACTTGGTTGCGCAAGCACAACCCCCAGTGCAACAGAAGAGGCATCAACATGCACATGGAACTCCTTGTTCCAATCAGGGAATATCAGTATGGGTACAGAGGCCATCTTGGCCTTCAGTGTGTCAAAACTTCCTTAACATTCCTGACTCCACTCAAATGTATCATCCTTCTTTAATAGCTTCTCCATAGGGGTAGTAATCATAACGTATCCTTTAATGAACTTGCGATAGTACCCCATGTGCCCCAGTGTCACCCGAAGAATATTCACATTCATCGACAAAGGAAAACTAAGAATTAACATGATCTTCACTAGATCAACCAATAGACCTTCCTTACATACTTTGTGTCCGAATAGCATTCCAAACGGCGCACAGAAAATGAAATTCTTAGATTTAATGAAATTTGATGCTGTCGACACCTTTCTAGCATCAATCGCAAGTTGTCGAGATGGTCCCTAATTAGCCAACAGACTATCTAATCATCCATATATACTTGCAGGGACTTTTGAATAAAGTCTTTAAACACAGCGACAACTACTTGAGAAAATATTGTTGGCACATTCTTCAGCCCAAAGGGCATGACTGTATATTGAAAATAACCCCATTCAGTGACAAACGTGGTCTTATGGTGATCCTCCTTTGCAATCCAGATATGGTGGTACCTCAAAAATCCATCTATGAAGGAATACATCTCCTGACCACCTACTCCTTCAAGGACCTCATATTTAAATAGAGTCGAGAATGGATCATGCATGTAGGAATCATTCAACTTTCTTAGGTCGACACAAATACGGACTTCGCTGGTCTTTTTATCCTAAACCACCATAGGGCTTATCCATTCTGATTCTTCGATAGACTCGATGATCCCAACATCTAGCATCTGGTCAATCTTCTGCCTTCACACAGTCCTTATATCATGGTTTCAATCGATATGGCCTTTGTCACACAAGTTTTGCATCTGGTTTCAACGGGATCTTTATCTCCCCCAGGTTCCCTAATATCCCCTTCATTTCTGAGAATTGCATTGGAAAAAGATCTTGGAATTCATGCATAGGTCTGTGATTTTGGCCATTGTTTCCTCGTCCCAATAGTCCCCAATATTGGAAAATTTTGGGTTCTCTTCCGACCCAATGTTGACTTTCCTGATCTTCAGTAGCTAACTCAGCGAATCCGTCGGTATGTCTAGCGCTGCCACATCGCGGCTTCCTTCTGACTACGAAATATTAACATTCCACAACTCATCATCATATTTAAGTTCTCTATATAGATTGTAACATGTCATCATGGATTGCATCGAGCAGTGTGCATGTGGATCAATTGGGTATGCGACAGGGACGACCTTCAGCACTACGTCGCGGATGATTCGCAATGCATTATATACCTCTAGTTTGTCATCCTAGAAACTAAATGTCTGCACAAAGAGAATAGACAACTCCTCCCAAGTGGTTGTAGTTCCATGCAGTTCTGCCGCTACATACCACTATCTCGGTATCTCATCCAAAGTATGAACAAAATCATGGACCCACTCATCTTTAGGTCACGATGCCCATAAGGCCTGACATTCCATCAAGTGCTTGGCGGGGTCATTCCATCCATCGTATCTTCCAGCATGATAGACATTTGAATTTACGAAGCGCACCATCATCAATATCCGACACTGTCCCCAGTCATGGATCGTCTGCTTTTGTGTCGCCCACCATCATATCGGGGTAGCCTTCAGTGCTATATATAGGGCCAATACCCTTTGTGGTTCAAACACTTTCCCTTCAAATTATTGAAAGAATTCTGATAACTATGGCAACCCTTCATAAATTGGCAACTCGACAATCTCAGTTGCTACGCGACGGAGAGACTATGTGATCAACCTGCATTTCTTGAACGACACCTCATGCAACCTATTTTGTCAATTTTCCAAAGGATCATTAGAATCAGAGGACGTAGAACTATCATTGCGCCATCCAAGGCACCATTGACGGTAGGGTGGATATAGTCTTCAGAGATATTATAGGCGTGATCCCAACTTCTACCAACTTCATCCCTCACAGGTTCGATATATCGACGTTCTTCCTGAGGGTCCATGGGAGCAATGACCCTAAAATCCTGGTTCTCAAACGTCATAACCTATTTTTTGAAATTGATAACCACCATGCTATCATTAGCCCACCCAATCCCTAGTAGTGAGGGATAGGAACCTCCATATTCAACCACTTCTATCACATCAAAATCATCATACATTTTCATACCTCCAACATCGACAACCAGGTTTGAGATATGACCAATGGGATGAACCTTTGCCTAATTTGCTAGTCATAGCTGGATCAGCGATTATCCCAATGTTGACTTCCCCATCAACTGCCAAGTTTTCTTGGTCAGAATGTTTACATCTAATTCGAGATCCAAAATAACCGAGTCAACCTTGTAATCTCTTATATGGATGTTCATCCTCATCTCCTTGCATGTCTTCCTCTTTTGCAAGAAGTTCACCGCAGAATCCTTCAATGTCTTATCCTAGTGGTACAACAACTTCTCAATCTCAACAAGGGCTTTGGGATCCCTTTCCAGCGATAGAAAACTCTCAAAGAACTATTTCAAGGTACTGTGTTGCCGCAATGGTCCTGCCTCTACAGATGGATCAAAATCAGACGGCATTTCGCTAATAGGTATCTTACCCGCATTTCTCTTGATTGCATGCTTGTCCTAGAATAAGGTGTCTTTCTCTACCGCAATATCAAATGCTACCTTTTTATTTCCAACGATCTGAACTTGCTGACACAGTCCATCTTCTCCAGTTGTCACACCGACGTGAGTGACAACCCTAACGTCGACATCCTTCGTTCGTGGTTCAGCTTGAATTGTAGCAACTGTCGATTCTTGATTCAGGTTCTCAGCTTGATTCAATGGTGGGTTCTGATTCAGTGGTAGGTTCGTCAGTTGAATCTAATTCTGTGGCGGGATCTGATTCTGCATCGTTGACTGGTTCTGCACTTGGAACATTGGCTAGTTCTGAGTCTGTGCATTCTGCAACTGAGGAATGTTTCCAGCCTGGCATTTTGCAATCAACTGAGGGAAATTTTCAACATTATGCTTTTTGTTTGCACAATATGTACACTACACATGAGGACAGTCCCTCTGGTAGTGCCCGAATACTCCATAGGTATAACACTGTATTGATTCTCGACCTCGTTCTCCTCCTCGTCCCCTGAAGCCTCCATGAAATCCTCCTTGAACTCCTCCTTGATGAAACTGAGGTTGGGCCAACTACTGCTACGGGGGGTTTGGTTGCTGCTAGATATAGTGCACAGCTTGAACATATTGTGGCTGAAGTTGAATGAGCGGTACCTGATTCTACTATGGTCATGGCACAAAATGTGGTTGCGCTACGAACTTCGGCTGCGGTGCAAACTATGGCTACGACATAAACTATTGCTGCGGTTGTGATGGGATAAACTGCATCTAGGGTGGTGGTGTATACTACACCTGTGTTGCTAGATGTGCCATCTGTGGCTGTGCTTGCATTACTCAGGGGTCCTCACCTTTCACAAAGTATGAATCAGATGTCCTTTATTGGAGCAAGTCATAATCTCAACAGTTTTTATTGTCGTGTCCTACTAACCAACAAAAGGTACAGTACAGATTCTCTGCCTTGGTAACCATATTTTGCATGTAGTCGTAGTTCTCATGTCGATGCCCACAGACCTGACATATGCGACACCATGGTACAGCAGCGCAGCTCAATGGTTTTGGGGATCCTGAAAGAAAATAATTTCGGAACGTCGGACATGTACCCTTGGTGTGTCCATCCGTATGACACCGGGTGCAACAAAGGTCATCATGAGCTTCCTTATCCTTCTTGATATCTTGTAGTTGGAGCGTCAGAATGGCCAACTATGCTTGAATCTGGTTCATCTCGACCGTGGTTTCTCCTACCGGCGATGCTTCTAATTTCATCATGATTTCTAGAGCCTCACTCTGCGTCGCCATATTTTGCTCAATTAGCATTTGTCTGATATGTGGGACAAGCAAGGAGATGAACCATTCCTTGTGTTGAACATCACTCATCTGGAAACTGACTTGAGCCATCAACATCTTAAACTGTTGATCAAAATCCCAAATTGTTTCATAGGGGAACTGCTTAATTTCTTTCAAGTCGGTAATGTACTGAGCCTCAGACTTTGGCTTCTTGAATTCTTCAAATAACCAATTATGGATATCATCCAATGTTTTCGTTGTACCTCCCTAAGGAACCAGCATGAATCTCATGTACCAATCTAGCACACTACCCCTGAGAGTGGTTTCCAACTAGCTTTTCTTGACAATGTCATCCACAGTCTGTCGGGTGGTCCAAATTGCCTCGCATAAGAACCAATATTGATCTGGGTTATCAGTGTCATTTCCATGAAATATTGGTAGCTTCATTTAGTTTCCCGTCATTCTAGGCCTTCTTCCTATGGCCGGTACTCTACTTCTAGGCTCCTACTGCCACGTTGAGAAAGTCGACGTAGAATGTGTGTTTCTTCCTCGTTGTGGAGTAGTGCACAAAGGTGCAGACATGTTACTGCTCGGGTTTGAGCCTCCCATTATTCTAGGCGTAGCCTGGGCCTGGTCATCCTCGTCATCCCTGACAGGTCGCTTTCTCCTATGTGGTTTTTCTTCACGGCATCGCACTTCGATCGTAGCAGGACCTTCTCCTATCCTTTACCTCTTCTCTTGAAACCTTGCTCCTCCTCTTGTACAACTACTTGTTTCCTCGGTGACCTTCACAATCTCACCAGAACTCACTCCCATCTACCCTTTACCCTTCCATGATTCTACCCCTTTTCATCGCGGTGTCTACATCCTCCGCACACCAGAGTTCCACTACTCTTGGTCCATCTTCAGAATACCTTTTTCACAGACATGATGTTTAATAGATAGCTACAGAGACAGCAAAAATCTACCTCATGGTTCGTTGAAGAACTCCCTTTCTGCTTCGCTAAATGACTTATTGGTATCAACTGCAAACTCAGTAATGTATCCCTCCAGGATATTTTCCAACCACACCTCAATAGCTCGTGATGCCTTATTATCTGTTTCTTGTAATTCTTGGATCAGCTCTGGAGTCCAAGAGGTCGGCTCTCCTCCTTGGAAGTTTTTCTTCTTACAAACGAACTTCACCAGCCACTCATACAAGATGATAAGAAACTCATAGAAGAACGATTCATGAGGACCTTTGTGAATATATCTGTCCAACCAATTGCCCGTCGACAACTTCGGATCCTGGTTTTCTGTTTCAGTAAACTCTCACAGTTTTAGACCAAACCACTCCTCGATCTCTGGTCGAGTCGGATGCCAAAACATATCCTCCTTTCAATTGCAAATTGGTCTCAATAATAGAACCATTTGCTGGGAAAAACCCACCAACAAAGCCTCACTGAAAGGGGTTCTCACTCTGTCGATGCCCAACCAATGATCTCCCTAAGCATTGGCCCAGACAGGTTTTACCATGCCCAGCAAAATTCGCAGAGTGGACGAAGCCTCACCCAAGATGTTCAAGGGAGAGCTGTCGGAACCAAGTTTCTGGCAGTAAGAAGGGAAGATATGGCATCTGTGGCTTCAACCACATAACTATCAGATTACTCCAAGCCACTTGATAGAACTAAGATAGTTATCACAATTCATCTTCACAACTACGGATCTAACAGACCACATCATTCATTTATTGCAGTAGTATCATCCATAAAACAACTTTAATAATCTCCATCATCATTCATCAGAATTGCAACAGAATTGGGATAGATCACATCATCAGTTCATTGCAGCAACATCACTAAATCATAAACAGATTCAATACATTTCTCATTAACATCGCAATAGAGAAAACAGGAAAACAAAAGACAACATTTATGCAAGAACCGTCATGTCATATTAATTCTGCGCAACAGATCCAAAACAGATAATTCTTCTCCACAGCAAGAGACTACTTACATCCCAAAATTCAGTATCTGACACATATAGATCACATATTGTTCAAAACAGAAGACTAATCAAGACCATAGACAGATTGCAATAGATTGATGACTCTTAGATATTGACTTGGACTTGTATCCACTGATCATGATTATCTTACAATTGCAAAGATAGCTTTATATATAGGCTTGCGTCTTTACATCAAAGGTCCACTTCTAACTAACTTCTAACCACTAATGACCTATGTCCACAAAACGTGGTCAATTAATACATTAAATATTCAAAAGCGGTTATTCTTTTTCCCATCGCGCTGATCTAGCCTTGCGCGGTGTTGCATGAGCTTGTGTAGCCATTGCGACGCTGCACAACTCACTTACCCAAAACCCCTACAAACAACATTCATTCTCAATTAATGGATTTCCACAAGAATAAGACTTTCTGATTTTAGTCCTACTTACTGAAAATGTTTCTTTCCTTCAATGAGGAAAATCTACAGCTACTAGAGATGGTTCTTACTGAGGAAATGAACAAAGATTACACTAAGTTTATGAACTTCCTTATGTCAAAAGTGTATACTTCTATTTTTCAAAAGAAACTATCTCGGTTACTTCCAGAAATGAGAGGTATATTGCATCTTTCTATAGAGAAAAGGATAGGTGATTGGTTCTTATTTGAGCAAGGAATAATGATTAGGTTGTATGGTTTTTTCATCCACCTTATTTGGGGTATTCCTTCTTGACTCCTAGAGTGTTCTCAACAGAATTTATTAAACAAAAGTTCATAGTGGAGACTGGACCCTTCTTAGATTTCAAGAAGTCTACTGAAATAAAGTATCCATGGGCTATAGGCCCATTTATCATAAAAAACAAAGCTTCCCTACCAATGATAGAGAGTTTACTAAAAGAGATGGGATTTTTTACAGAACCTGTTGTTAACTATGACCCCCATCATGTTATTTCAAACAGAATACAAGCTCTAAAAATAAATCCTTTTCAACATGAGGAGATTGTTGAATTAGCAAATGCTACAAATTGGTTGGTTTATCCAAAAGAGACTCCAAAGCATACTGATATCCAAGAGGATTCAACTTCTTCTGTATGAGAGGTTACTTCATTGTAGCTTGACACTTCAAAGTTGATCTTAGGATCTGAGAACATCACAACTTTGGCCAGTCATTCAAAAAGGACCAATAAGCGAGATTTTTCAGATGCTATGGATAGCGAAGAAGAAGATATTGCTATCACTCCAAAGAAATAGAATATTGTAGCATAAGGACAACTTATCCAAGCTACAGAGGAATATAAAGGGAAAAAAAAGATGAAAGTAACAGGGCCTTCCTTTGAGGTCAAAGAATATGAATTTGTTGATATAGCAGCTGATTCCACATCTCAATTCAAAAACAAGATAGAATTGTTGGGGAAATATAAAGAAACCAAAGATATAACTTCAAAGGAAACTTTGAAGCTGTATTTAAAAGTAAGGAAAATATCTAATCAAGATGTATCCCTTGTTTTTGTTAGATATTATTCCCAGAATACTCTGAACTTGGCCTTGGCAACCAAGAATAGAGTTGTCGAAAGGAAGATGGACTTGGAAAATATTCCTATCCCTGACATGATACATTTGCACAAGAAAAAATGGGATGTTTTTTTTACTAATCTGTTGAAAGCTACCTTGAAATTATCAAAGTTGTAGACCAATAAAAGAAAAATTGAGAATCAGTTGAGACAGGAAAAGGTGGAGAACAAGGTCCATCGGACACAAATAAAGAAGTTATAGACAGATCTACTGGCTGCTGAGATCCAAGCCGACAAGGGAGCAAGGACACATAATTTTTTGAATGAAAAAGATGATCCTATGCAATTGTTAAAGAAGAAGCTAAAAATACCTTCTACACAACTGATACAGGGACCTGAATTAGTTGAAATGGAAAAGGAAAAAGAAAGCTTGAATAATGAGCTGACTGATTACAAGGATAAATTATTAAAATTTGCTGAAAAAGAGAAACAGTGGTAGAAAGACATGGCTCTAGTGGTAGAGAGGGAGAAGACTATGAAAGGAAAATTTGATGAAATGGAAATGTAGTTACATGAGAAATAAAAATAGTTGTAAGACAAGGAGAAAGAATTAGAATTGAGAATTATACCTCCTACAGCTGAATCTAGTGAGCAGACTATAGTCCAAGCTATGTCACAGGTGAGCATAAAAGATTTAGAGCTAACTAGATTGAAAAATCAAAATAAAAACCTGGAAAACCTAGCATTGCAGAGAGAACAAGAGATAAAAACTTGGGAAGCCAAATCTCAAGCTTGGGAGGCCAAATACTAGGAATTTCAAACCAAAATGATAAATTAATGAAGCAAGCAATGGGTTAATTACTAGTACAGTGGGGAAAACATATCATTTGGGATGCTATTGTAGAATAATCAAATAAGTTAAGACCTTACCTTGACTATGTATTGGATAAAGAAGTGGTGACTCATTCATCCAGGAAAATTATGGCAGTAGCCAGGGAAAATTGAATAAAAATCCAGTTGGTAACGCCAATAATGCCATCAACTTTTTGAATGGTTTGTCAGAGGATGATTTGAAAAAGGAAAAGATCAAGGATAGAATATCAATTATGACCTGGGCCAGGAAAGTAGTGAATAAGTATCACCATTTAGACACAGTCCAGGCCAAAGTTGACATCATGGAACATCAAGTAAAACATTGTATTGATATGTTTGATCATTTATTTAAGAAAAGACTCCCATTATTTTGGGAAGAAAATGGTGCAATGTTGACTCAGAAGGAATACCATGAAAAGTTGATTGAATGCAGATTAGATCACACCAATTTTGTTGATATGAACCAATTGTTATCTGGCAGGAGGGTTGTTGATAAATTGGCTGATGAATTTGAAATATTTTTCACTTTTAAAGAGGCGTGTGCACATCTACAAAATTATTCTTGCAGTGATCATATTGAATTGTGCGTGTTGGAAAAGGAAATGTCTACTTTAGAGCTACCTTCTGCAAACCAATGGAAGACAGTAGAAAATTTTGGGAGAACCAAGTACACGTTGCACACTTAAATACATGAAGATTGTGGATATTTAAATGTTGAAGAGTAGTTATTAGGAACTAGTTTTTTTTCTAGAAGCTATTAGTAGTTAATAAGTGTCGATTGGAACATGTAAAGGAAGTTATGCATATTTTTAGTAGTTAGTTTTATTTCAGCTCATGGAGCAATTGTATAAGAACCTCTAAGTTGTATGGAAAAAGGGTTGGAACCCGTGATATTTGGAGTTATGTATTTTGATACTTATCTTTAATAAAATTACAGGGCCGAATGTTGGCCTTTCATCAAAGATTCATGTGTTATTTCTGATTACAGTCTGTACTTTCTCTTCCTTGTGAATGTTTTCCTGTTTTACCTTCCATTATGTTTTCCTTCATGTCTGAAATGAGTGTTTAATGGTTTAGAATTCATATATGTATATGCTCTGGATATTATTTCAGATATCCACAAATATTTTCAACTAAAATTAATGCATAATTCATCTTATGGTGCTCTATATTGATGGGTTGTTCTTGTTTCTTTCTTATCACCAAACAATCAAAATTTTGACTATAACTGAATAGCTATCTTTCCTTTGTTAAATTTTCTATGCAAATAGCCTTGTGATTCATTCATTATATATTTAGACTCCATAGTCCAATGTTTACTTTCCCTGTTTCAACCAAAAATACAATCTGAATCTTTATTTTATTTGCATATCCGACCTTATTAAAAATGAGTGAGAGACCCCTCTCTAGAAAGAAAAAAGCCAATTTTATTTCTTAAAGTGGTTCTGTTGTTAGCTTGAGATTTCCTTCCTACAACATGAGGTAAATTTTGAGTGCTAACACATATATTTCTCTTTATTTGGCATTTGGAAAGTTCACTTGGAAACCAGGTACATTGCAGTGAAATTGGTAAATAGCTTTTAGATTCGAACCTTTGTTTTTGGTAAAAGATGAATGTGCAGCCATATGCTCTCTTATTGTTGCTTTACTTGTGCTGTAAAATGCTATTTTCCATATATGTACCTTCACCTCTATGTGGCTCAAAACTCGGTATGATTGGTTTGATTGAATTCTTAGTAGTGTTTATTAACTAGTTGTATTGATTGAACTTGATATATCCTTTGTTTATGTACTCGGATCAGATCTACAAAAGTACTTTATTGTGTTGTACATGCATGCTTAAATATGTGTATAGTGGATGTAGGTTCACTTTTGGGTTCATTTTTATGGTTGTGTGTGGAATTTGTGCAATACTAGTTGTTAGTATTGAACAACTAGTTAACTAGTTCTTGTGGAATCATTTTCATAATTACTATGTTTAATTAATTGGAAAATGGTAATTGGACCTGATTTACATGTTATTAGGTGTTAATTAGCCATTGAAATTGATAAACAGTGTTTAAGTGATAAACATATGAAATTATAATAAGTATCATCAATTGTGCGCTAATTATCGTTAAATAATGTAATTGGAACACTAATTACCAAGTAATCATGATTACGAGGAAATGGCCTTTAGAGGTAGAATTTATGTCTGAATTGGATTGGAATGGATATGTGATGTTTATAAAAGGTGTTAGTAATCATTCCTAGCCCTTGGTTCAGACGTTTGAATAATTATTGAATTTATTTTAAGTTATTTGTAATTAAAGGGACTTTGTCATGAAACAAATATTGTAAAATGAATTTTAATATTTGTTTAACTAAGCCATTGTGCTAAAATTATCTAATGATCCTTCGATAGCTAATTATTAGTCCCTCGGACCCATTGATATCCCCATGGGACATTACAAGTGGTATCAGAGCTTAGGTTCCAACACTGCGGATGTTGGGCCTTCTACAGAGTTATTATCTTATGTATATGTGCATTTGGAGTTTAAAGATGTGCTTAGTAAGATGAATTTAACCTCCCTTATGTTAATGGAAGAATAAGAAACCTCACTTCAGAGATTAGTTCATTCAAATTCCTTAGAATTAATTAATATTGCATATTTGTTGTTCAATAGATTGATTCGTAAGTACTATGTGGTGCATATCTAATAATTGAGTGACTGGATTGGTTGATGCTTGTGCTTTGTCTCTTTTACTTCTCATTGAATTGTTAATATTAAAATATGTATTGTAGTATGACTTATTTACTGGTACACTATGATTATTAATTGATAAGTAAATAATTTCCATTGTAATAGTATATACTATGTCCTAATATTAGTTTAATGATAAGTTATTAAGATGATATAGTTCTATTATTATTAAATATTAATATGATTTATTAAGTGGAAATTATACCCTATATGGATTTTGTATTCTCTATGGCTAGTATGCTTTTATAGTCTTATTTATGCCACTTGGATGGTGGTGGTTACATGGATGAGTAACTTCCTGGCTATTTTAGGAATGGAACACTTGCCTAAATTTTGTTTCCAATTCTCCTTTTTATTTTATGCATTTAGCATGTTTTTATATTAATTATTAAATATTATTATCCTAACTTATATAATTAGTTAGTGGTGGAATTGCCACTTGGAGGTAAGCATAGCTATGGGCTATTTTTGTATTCTATTATTTATTTGATTTATTTTGGGGTTAGTGGTGGCATTATTATTATCCTAGCTATCTTAATAATTTATTTATTGAGTGGAGAAAATGAGCCACTTGTCCCCTAATGGTTCATATTCTCTTTTATTTTATTTATTTTGTTTATGGAGATGTGTTGTATAGGAAATTTTCCTATGGCTAGGGTTTAATAGGCCATCAACATACTCGGGTTGAAATTTGGATGCATATAGTTCTGCAAGTATATATAAGCAAGATTTAGAGATAAGGAGGGTCCATACTTAATTAACTGAAGGTTGGTCCAAGATTTCTCTAGCCCTTCTCCTGCTCCTCTTCCCCAAGAGACCTGCAAAACAAGTTATACCTTCCTCAAACCAAATAGATTATATGAAAAGAGATTATGTTCAGTAAAACATGAAACCCTAAACTGATATAGATCATCATATCATCAAAATAGATTTCAAACACACATTGAACAATGATTTGGGAAGATGAAGGACATCACATCTTTATTAAGGGTACTTCTGGGACTCTTCAGACTATGGAATCTTTTGAAAAGTTTTTTCTGATTCGGATACCTTTCCAACGGTGCAGAGAAAAGGTCAAACGCAGTTACAGAACTCCAAATATGGCTCCTCCAAGTTAGGTGTTTTTTCAGTGACTTTCATGAAGTGTCGTCATGGAAGTGTCGACATGCGACAGAATCATGGGAAAGAGGCCACAGGAAGAGATGTGTCATTTTGGTCTATAACAAGATGTAAATCCTTATCTATTTTGGAGGAGAATGAGCCACTTGTCTCTAATGGTTCATATTCTCTTTTTTAATTATTTATTTTACTTCTGGAGATGTAACTCCTAGTCTATTTTTGGAGGAAATGAGCCACTTGTCTTTAATGACTCATATTCTCTTAATATTATTTATTTTATTTTTTGTATAAGTAGTATTATAGGGTAAGATAATATTATATATATATGACATCGACATAAATATGTATAAAATGAAATGGGTGATATGTATAGTTCTTGAAATTTTATATAATACTAGATACACTATTATATATATGAATGTTTGTATGTTTGTACATACTATAATACGTATTTTATTATATGTAATAGTTATTAGTATTACATGTACGTAATACTGTGAATATACTATATGTATAGAGGTGAATGTATGTAATGACTTAAGTGTAAAAATTTAGAGGTTTTTGAAAGTGTTCGAGTGTTTGGAGGTGTTTGGAAGTATTTGGGAATATTTGAAAGTGCTTGGAAATGTTAGGAAGTATAGTGTGATCAAGAGTGTTATGTTAGTATATATGTTATAATATGTATCTAATATGATGGTATTGGGTTATGCAATTACTGCTATAATTGTATTGATATTATGGTATAACATAATAATTCCATGAGTATATTAAATGTGGAATATATAGGTTATATGACTAATATGCTGTGCATGTGATTAATAATAATATGATATATGATTGAAGAATTATAATATATATGTAAACAAAAACGAGCGTATGTATATAATACATAGTAGTAGTAAGTATGGTATATGGTATGAGTGTATGATAATGTGTTGTATAGCTAGTAATTGTTTTATCGTAAAATATTAGAAGATTTTGGTGGTAGGATGTTTGGTTGTTTGAGGTGACTATCTATTTACTTTGATTGATAAGTAGTGTGGTACATGTAAATAATTAGTAATGTAATGTATTATTATATATATCATCATGTGCTAATAATTCTATGTAATATTATGATAAATAGTAACTACTTGATATGATTTCTATAGTTGATGTATGTTGTTTGATATTATTGGTTGCTATTGGGTGTGATTGATTGACATTGGCTTATTAATGGTTGATACATCTATGACATTGTCAACATTGTATGTATGGCTATTATTGGTTGTGCTTGGTTTTTATGGTTGTTGCATATATGATTGATACATTTTGGTTGATGTATTTTGGATGATGTATTCTTATCGATGTACTATTATCATTGTATTATGCTTGATGAATCTTGGTTGATGTATTATGATTGTGTATTTTGATTAATATATTCCAATTGATCTATGTTGGTTGATGTATTATGATAATTGTCTTTTGCTTGATGAATCCTGGTTAATGTATTATGATTGTGTATTTTAATTGATGTATTTTGATTAATGTATTCTAATTGATGTATTATGGTTAATGTATTATGGTTGATGTGTTTTTATTGGTGTACTATCATTGATGCTCGTATGGTTAGTTGATGCATGTATGGTTGTCATTGGTTGATATTACATGATCGATAAATGATTGATATAGGTTGAGATATTATGAATTGATGATCAATGTATGGATGGATGATGTATGCATGAGGGTCGTTCTATGATTGATATTAGTTGATGAATAATGGTTTTTTGAATTATCTCTGAGAAGAATTATGCTTTTTTTTAGATGAAAAGTAATATGTTGTTATGTATATTTTTAGTTCTTAGTTAGATTAGAACTATTGCATATAACTACGCTTTGTTTATTACATTAAAATGCATAATTATTTAGGTGATCTTTGAAAATACTCATCCTTGTGGTCTTCATTATAAAAGTATCTTGTGTCATTATTGAAAGATATACTAGTAATAACTTGGTGGTATTTTGTATATCTCTATTTAAAAGTGGGTTCTAACCATGTAACTGACTAAGTATGATACATGTACCTTTATTGAAGATCAACTTCATGTATCCTTATATATTTAGTACTAATTGTGCAAAATGTGGTACTAGTATCTTTATTAGGAAAATGTCCAGGAATCTTGTTGAAAGAAAATGTATCCTTGTGATCTTTGTTGAAAGTATATTGCTAGGGTATCCTTGTAGTATATCAAATACCTTTGTTGAAATGCATCTTTTTAAAATATCATAGTGATAGTTCATGCATCTTGTTGGAAAAATATCTTGGTGACACTTCATGCATCCTTGTAGGAAAATTATTTCAGTGATAATTCATGCAAAAGCATCTTGGTAATGCATATCATGTGATTGGCTTATTTGAACGCATTTCATGTATATTAGATGCATTTCATATGATTGAAATTTATTAGAATAAGATTTAGTTTGATGCATTTCAATTATTTTGTTGAAGAAGTATCTATATCTCGAGTACCTTGCATATACTAAAGTATTTCATGTAATTAATTAGAAAGTATATTTTTTGAAAGAAGTATTTTAAGAATCTTGTTGAACAGTATATATGCTTACTACTAACCATGTGTCTATTGAGAATGTGAAAAAGAATCCTTGTTAAAGAAGTATCTCTATTTCAAGTATCTTTGTTGAAGAATATGGTTTAGTTGTTGGGACAGAGTTCCTAGATTCCCTCAGAGAGTAGTCTAGTATCTGGTTCCAGAGAGGTACTCTGGTGGATTGTCATCCCTTTGCTTCCGTCATATCACTCTACTGGTCCAGGTTCTCGTGACAGGAAGCCAGGAAATGGGACAATGACCCCATAGGTAGTGGAGACAGACAGGAAAGTAGTAGTGGGAAGCATTGAGGTTCTCATAAGAGGTAGTTCTGAGAGTTGATAAACTGGTTGTGCTCTTCTTGTGGGAGGAATATTGTCTTGTTGAAGCTATGATCTGTCGGATCTCAACTTATGTGCATTAAAAAGTTTAATGAATGCGTTTAATCAGTTTACTTAATTCCTGGAATAGTACTAACATCAATTGAATGCTTAAAAATAGAAATGAACAGCAAACTGAAACGGGAATGAGAAACAGAAAATGAGAACAGCAAAAGAGAGTCACCAACAAAAGTTGATAATGGATTTCACCCCCTTCACTGGGCTACGTCTCCGGGTCCCTCTCCAATGGGTACTGATCCAATTAATCTCTTAAAATGGTACATAAAATGGTTCTAGAATCAACTTCAGCAACTGTAACAGAGTGCTGTACAAAGTCTTTAAGACCTCTCTTCTGAAAATTACAATTAGCCTTCAAAAGGAAAAGAAAGCTAATGTATAACAGAGAATGTCGACTTCCACAGCAACAGCATCTGCACCCTTCAATGCAAAACTCTGATTATAAAACAATAGGTCGCACCTTCAAATCCGAGCTTGGTGCTTCTGTTCTATCTCTGCAAGCTTCTCATAACAGAAAACGAGGTTCTGTGCTCTAAACAATCTGAATCCCTCTCCCCCTTCTCAGAAATGTGGCTAGAATCATCTATTTAAGCGTTCAGTGGGAGGATAAGTAATGGGTTCGACTCATCTGCTACCCGTCTCTTCATATTCCAACCATATGCTATCTTTTAATTTCTATCGAAACGTTTCGACTGGCTGCACATATCATGTTACCTTCATTTCGGTTCCTCCAAATGTCGCAACGGTTCCCAATGGTTCCATCTAATACTATATGCTAATAATGGAACAGACGTTATATCCATCCTCTAAATGTTACCGCAGCATATAACTGTTTCATATGGGAACTTCGCTATATAACTGATCTGCCAAATGGAGCTACGCCAAATGTCCCCTAAAATTTGCCATTTAATGTGACATTGCAATCGCGACACAATATAACGTAACTGCCAGCTTAACCGCGCACCCAATGCGATAACCATTCGATGTTCCACTTGACGGTGCACAAGACCGCCAGAACATTGCCAACTACCCGTGCGCAAAACATTGCGAAGTTAACTTTTAACTGCATGACAACTGCGCGACAACTACGTGGCTTTGCCACAATGTTAAGGGATAACCATCGGACTGGGCACCGCGGACTTTGGTTATAATATATCATATCATACATGATATATATATGTATATATGTAACATTGCACTGATTAGCATATATGTGGAGCTTACATTAAGGCTAGTCTCGCACTATGTTTAGCATATGAGTTAAAAACATATGTTATGTTCTTTGAACCATAGATTAATAACCATTGTACCATATTGGATTAGTGTAATTTTTGAAGATGAATAATCCACCGAATCATTCCTCCCCATTGGAGAGATTTTGGACCACCAAAAGCCTGAGTCACTCTGCAAGTAAGTGAGGGTACAGCTCCCTCACTTTTCCAATATCCATCTATCTTGCTTTGCTAGGATGAATGCCTTTAAGCTCCACTCGGAGGTACTCAACATTTCCCCTTCGTGAATTCCTTACATTTCTGTCAATAATAACATCATCCTGCAAATCATTCATATATTCAGGTGCCATATCATCAACTGAAGGAATCTGCATGTTAATTTCCTCATCCATGATCATAGGAGGCTCATACAATTTAAGATTCTCAACATTGACAGCTGAATAAATTTGCATGTATGGAGGTAGATTCAAGAGAAAAGCATTAGTACCGATCTTTTCCAATATCTCAAAAGGACCATACTTGATAGGCTTAAGCTTTTTACCTTCACCTTTCATTCTTTCTTTGGTGATATGCAACCAAACTCTATCACCAACCTGAAATTGATGATCAACTGGATGCTTGTCATGCCTGGCTTTGTACTTTTCCTGGCTCTTCTCCAACTGTTCCTGAACTTCCTGCTGCACCACTTGGATTATCTGAATGAATCTTAGAGCTTTATCTGCATCATGATGTCCATCCACGGCATCTTTGCCAAAAGAGAAGTCCATCGGTGTTTTTGGCAGATAACCAAAACAAGTTTCAAAAGGAGATCTTTTCATGGAAGAATGAACTGCATGATTGTAAGCATATTGTATATACTACAACTTCTCATCCCAGAGTTTAGGATGTTTACTACAATATCCTCTGAGCAGTTGAACCACTGTTCTGTTTACTACCTCTGTTTTCCCATCGGTCTGTGGATGAAAAGCTGTACTTTTCTTAAGTTTAGTATCCATAAGCCCCCATAAATTTGACCAGAATTCTCCCAAGAACCGGGAACCCCGATCAGATACAATAGACATGGGTAGCCAAAAATGTACCCAAACATTCTGAAAGAATAGATGAGCTGTTTGTTCAGCAGTGATCTGTTTGTTACATGGCATCAAGATACACATTTTGTTGAATCTGTCTACAACAACATATAGGTAATCATGCCCTTTTCTATACATAGGTAGTCCTCCTACAAAGTCCATAGAAATGCTTTCCCAGGGACAAGAAGAAATTGGAAGAGGTGTGTACAAACCCAATTTCCTATTGCTAGGCTTACTCATTGCACACATAACGCAACCTCTTATGTATTCAGCTATAGTTTCTTGCATCTGAGGCCAATAACAATGATTCTGCAATACAGACAATGTTTTACTTACTCCAAAATGCCCTGCAATCAACGAACTATGTGCCTCCTAGATCACATGCACTCTTTCTTTTTCTGGAATATAGAGTTTACCAAGATGATACAAGAGCTGATTATGCACATAATAGTTCTCTTCCTGTTTACCATGTATTAGTGATGCATATACGTTCTTAAAATCTTTATCTTCTGGATACTGTTCAACATAACTCTCATGTGTTAATGAACTGTTCTGAAGAATGATTGAAGCATTCATAGGTGGCCTCGATAACATGTCTGCTACTTTTTTGTGAATTCCCTTTTTGTATTTAATTATGAGATGAAACTGCTGTAAAAACCCCATCCATCTTAAATGTCTATTTTTCTGTACTTTAGTTTGAGACTGTAAATACTGAAGTGGCTGATGATCAGTATGTATGACTGTTTCTTTTCCCATGATATAATGTTTCCACTTCTTCACACTCTATACTAAATCATACAACTCTTTTTCATAAGTCAGATAGTTACTTACCGCAGTAGAGAACATTTTTGAATGGTAACAGACTGGCTTCCTTCCTTGCATCAAAATGGCTCCCATGGCAAACCCGCTGGCATCTGTTTCGATCTCAAATGGCTACTGCAAATCTAGCAACGTCAGAACTGGTGCTGTGCTAATCCTTTCCTTCAAAGTGTCGAAAGCTCTCTGATGCTTGCCTCCCCACTGGAAAATTTCTTTAATGCTGGTCAATGCATGTAATGGAGCAGCAATGGAGGAAAACCCAGAAATGAATTTCCTCCAATACTGAACTGCACCCAGAAAACTTTTGATTTCCGTAATGGTGTTAGGCCGTGGCTAGTTTACAATGAAAGCAACCTTGGTTGGGTCCACTCGCAGGTGGCCTCCACCAATAATATGGCCCAGATATACTAAAGAAGTTTTAGTAAAATCACATTTAGACATTTTTACATAAAGGTTCTCCTTCCTCAGTACATCTAAAACTTTCTTCACATGTACAATGTGCTCTTCCCAGGTTTTGTTAAACACAAGGATATCATCCATATATACAATTTCAAAATCATCAATGAATGGACGAAAGACATCATTCATTACTCGCATGAAAGTAGCAGGTGCGTTACAGAGCCCGAAAGGCATCACAAGCCATTCATACAAACCATGTTTTGTTTTAAACGCTGTTTTCCAGGCATCATTTTCAGCAACACGGATTTGATGATACCCACTACGCAGATCCAATTTTGTAAAATAAATTGCATGCTTTAACTAATCAAGCAAATCATCAATGTGAGGAAGAGGAAACCTGTTTTTAATGGTGATTTTCTTAAGGGCCCTATAGTCAATGCACATCCTCCAAGACCCGTCCTTCTTTGGAACCAAGACTATAGGAGAGCCACAAGGAGAAGTGCTTGGCCGGATGACCCCCTTCTCAATCAGCTCCTGAACCTGCTTCTTGATTTCCTCATTCTGCATTACAAACATCCGGTACATGGCTAAGTTCGGGAGTGGCACATCTTGCTGCAAATGTATCTCATGCTGAATCTCTCTCTTTGGTGGTACCCCTTTCAGATATTGAAATAAATCATCATACTCAGAAATAATTTCAATCAGTTCAGATTTAAGTTTAGGATCACATCCTTCAAAAGATTTAGAGATCTCATCATTTTTCACCTTAACCATCATTAACACAAAAAATTTACTAGCATTTACCAGCCTCTTCATTTGTTCGGCAGAAACTATTGCTAGGTTTGTTCTTGTCTTATGTGCTCATACAATATATTCCAAACCATCTTTAAAAAGATGATACTTATTCTTCTCTCTATAAAAGACTACTTTTCGGTCATACAAATATGGACTCCCAAGTACTATCCCACAAATGTCAAGTGGCACTACATCTAATTCTACCTCATCCATGAACTTTCTAGTAATTGCAAACTTTAATACACATTTCTTTGTAACTTGCAACTATGTATCATTAGTATCCCAACCAAGAGGATAGGATTTTTCATGAGGCGTAGTAACTAAATGCAATTTCTTAACCACTTCTTCTGATATCAGATTTACTTGTGAACCACTATCAAACAATGTATCAATCTTTGTGTGCTTTGCAATGACACGAACATGAAACAGTGCACTTCTATTTTTATCATTTTGCTTAGAAGTAGATGGCAGATTTGTACTTGCACTAGAACTTGATTTTGCATCAATGGGAAATGAGATACTTTTATTCTTACCCTGGATTCCGACAGCTGTAACCTTTGTTTCATCACCTGAGTCAGATCCCAAGTATTGAATAATTGTTGTAGTAGCTTTTGCTTTTCCTTTATCTTCGTTTCCTCCGTACTTCGTTGGACTTAACTCCGGATGAAGTTTCCAACACTTAGAGACATCATGTCCCTTCTGACAATGTGAACATGTAGGCTTTTCACTCTCTTTCTTAACAGTAGCCATATTCTTTTGCCCCTTATCTTTACCTTTCGATTTGCTATCAAATTTAAAGGATTTCTTCACAAAAGTATCATTAGCATGCTTACCCCTGGCTTCTAAATGTGTATATTGAACACATACATCATCCAAATTACTGGGGTTAAACATCAACAAAGTATGTCTAAATTAGAATGCATGCCACCAATGTACTTAAGAAGAGTTTCATACGTATCTAATGAAACATTCAATACAATAGCCCTCTTTCTGAATTCATGAGTATAATCTTGAATGCTTTGTCCTTTAGCTTGTCTAAACATTTTCCAACTCATGGTTAATTGTTGAATATGGCCTAAAGGATAAAATTGCTTCCTTAATACTTCAATGAATTCATTCCAAACTGAAATAATTTTACCATTCTTTCGAATATCTTGTTGAATCTTGCTCTCCCACAAAGTAAGATCCATTCCACTAATTATCAAAGTGGCCAATTGAATCCTAGAAGGGTCATCATTAATGCCCTGCACCCTGCAATATACTTCAAGCTGCTTGATCCAATTGTCTAACTTTTTGGCATCTAAATCTCCATTATAAATTGGTAATTCAAATTTTACATCCTATTTGAAATAAGGCATATTAGGATTTGCATTATTTGAATGAGAAGTATGAGAAGAAGAGAAAGTTTGATTAGTTTCAGGAGGATCACCATCACCTCCTACTCCTTTACCATTTTCTTCCTTCTTCACTTCTGCATCTTTGGATGAAGATCCTTCTTCTATTTTCTTCCTTTCTACTCGCTCATTGAGTAGAATTTGCATCATGGCTTTCATGCTGATAAAAGCCTCCAAAAACTCAGTTTCAGAAATAACAGGTTTTTCCCGTTCTGTATGTCCTTCTCCTTCCCCTCGTGGAGAAGACATGGTTCTTGAGAATGTTCTCCTTGAGCCAATCTCAAGATCTCCTTCAATTAATTCTCCTTCACCAAGATTTAACCTGGACCTGGTAAGCATTCACAAACTTGCACAAGCAGTTAACCTGCTCTAATACCATAACATGATCCGTCGGATCTCAACTTATGTGCATTAAAAAGTTTAATGAATGCGTTTAATCAGTTTACTTAATTCCTAGAATAGTACTAACATCAATTGAATTCTTAAAAACAGAAATGAACAGCAAACTGAAACATGAATGAGAAACAGAAAATGAGAACAGCAAAAGAGAGTCACCAACAGAAGTTGATAACGGAGTTCACCCCCTTCACTGGGCTACGTCTCCAGGTCCCTCTCCAATGGGTACCGATCCAATTAATCTCTTAAAATGGTACATAAAATGGTTCTGGAATCAAATTCAGCAACTATAATAGAGTGTTGTGCAAAGTCTTTAAGACCTCTCTTTTGAAAATTACAATTAGCCTTCAAAAGGAAAAGAAAGCTAACATAGAATAGAGAATGTTGACTTCCACAGCAATAGCATCTGCACCCTTCAATGCAAAACTCTGATTATAAAACAGTAGGTCACACCTTCAAATCCGAGCTTGGTGCTTCTATTCTATCTCTGCAAGCTTCTCATAACAGAAAACGAGGTTCTGTGCTCTAAACAATATGAATCCCTCTCCCCCTTCTCAGAAATGTGGCCAGAATCGTCTATTTAAGCATTCAGTGGGAGGATAAGTAACGGGTTCAACTCGTCTGCTACCCGTCTCTTCATATTCCAACCATATGCTATCTTTTAATTTCCATCGAAACATTTCGACTAGCTGCACATATCACATTACCTTCATTTCGGTTCCGCCAAATGTCGCAACGGTTCCATCTAATACTATATGCTAATAATGGAACAGACGTTATATCCATCCTCTAAATGTTACTGCAGCATATAACTGTTTCATATGAGAACTTCGCTATATAACTAATCTGCCAAATGGAGCTCTGCCAAATGTCCCCTAAAATTTGCCATTTAATGTGACATTGCAATCGTGACACAATATAATGTAACCGCTAGCTTAACCGCGCACCCAATGCGATAACCATTCGATGTTCCACTTGATGGTGCGCAAGACCACCAGAACATTGCCAAATACCTGTGCGCAAAACGTTGCAAAGTTAACTTTTAACTACGCGGCAACTGTGCGACAATTGTGCGAGAACTGGGCGGCAACTGCGCGGCTTTGCCACAATGTTAAGGGATAACCATCGGACTGGGCACTGCGGACTTTGGTTATAATATATCATATCATACATGATATATATATGTATATATGTAACATTGCACTGATTAGCATATATGTGGAGCTTACATTAAGGCTAGTCTCGCACTATGTTTAGCATATGAGTTAAAAATATATGTTATGTTCTTTGAACCATAGATTAATAACCATTGTACCATATTGGATCAGTGTAATTTTTGAAGATGAATAATCCACTGGATCAAGCTAGTTGCCCAAATTTGAGATAAGTATTCTCTCATGTGCTATTCATAGTGTTGCATTCTGTATAGGTTCTATTGTGACTAATTTATGTTATCTTTGTGTTCATGGTTTAGTAGATAAATAATACTCTTATATCATGTATCGTACATTTTTATACCTAATGTTAATCATATGGTTGATTGAAATATGATTTTCAAGTGAATGTATCTTTGTTGATATTTGAAGACCTTGTAATGGGGATTGAATATTGAACCTTGCTACTAATCTTGGTTCTCGCACAGGAAGCTAGAAAATGGGATGGCGATATATTGCAGAACAAGTTAAGTGAAGGGAGTCACATCCCATAGGTAGCAAAGATGGACATGGAAGTAGTAATGGGAATTATTTTGGTTTCTCGGAAGAGGAGTTCCGAGCAATACTACTTGAAAATTGAAGGTAGTGATCCCTTTGAAAGTTGTAAAAGCATGTATGTATTATGCATCAAGGATGATGCATGGTTTAAGGGGGAGGGGATGTAATACCCCGTGTGTTAAGCCCTGGACATATGTAATTTGCAATTGTTTATTATTGTGGCACAGGGTGCTGAAAAAAGGGTCTTTAAGGACCTAGATACATTATTATTATTTTGTAAATAATTAATTAATGAAAACAATTGGCACATCGGGGACCACTAAAAGAGTATGGAAGGCCTAGATCCATAATGTGAGGGGGAATGGGGACATTCCTAGCACTTTAGAAATTGTTTGGTTGATTGGCCCATATTTATGTTTTTGTGGATTTATTAGTTGATGATCACCCAAACATTGTACAATGGACCCAAATTTTGATTATTTTAACCTATCTTGGTATTATTGATCCTAATTCATGATTTAGTGGGAATCCTTGGTGTTTGAGTGGATTCCACTTGTTGATTGATCCCCTGTGGTAGTTTTGTAACTACTTTATGGAGGTTACACTTGGATTTGTGGCTCCCATTTGCACAAGTGTTCCCTCACTAGTTATTTTTATCCATAACACCTCAAAAGTTGTGTAAATACTTATGTAACTCCTTGTGTAAATGCTTGCATAAATCCTTGTGTAACTCTTGTGTAAATCCTTGTGTAACCCCCCTTTTCTATTTTGGGAAGTTTCCTTGGCTTGTGTGACACCTCACCTCACTAATTTTGATTCATTTTCATGGATGATGTGTCCATACATGAATTTGAGTTGGGTGGAGTGGCTTGGAGTCATTCTCCTTGAAATTCGAATTGCTTGGGTTGGATTAGATTTAAACTGTTGTGGTTGAATTACCCCCCTTCAATTGACTCAAGTTGGCTTACCTTGGTTTGATTTGACCCCATTGAGTTAGAGTTACCTTCTTTGTTCTATAAATACATGTTTGATATCCTTGGTTTGGGGTTTTTTTTCATGGTTCTTTTGGATGGTTGTTGATTATGGTTGTTCATACCTTTGATGTTCCTTTGTTTCCACTACTTGGCTCTGTCCTAGACCTGCACCTGGTAGTGGGGTAGAAGAGGAAGTATGTGGTGAGGAATAGAGTTTAGTTTACTCAAGATGATACTTGATTTATTATTCAGTGCACCTCTATTGTGGATCTGTGGCCTCAGCTCGGGGGTGTCTTGGCAAAGTGAGATCTGGCTTGGCAGTGCCAAAGGCTAGGTGGAATGTAGTCCGGATGGTGTCAATTGTGCACTCATTTTTATTTAATTTACTTGGATATGATATGATTTATTTATGGATGCACATGAATTTTTTTATGAAACATATGGTTTATTTGTGGAATAAATTTCTCATAGAATTCAATCTATTTATGTAAGTAAATTCTATGAAGCCATTGGAAACTAGTTTTTGGGATTTTGTGCACAGATTGTTTGAGAAAATAATTATTTGGTACCTCTACTAAAGAACTGTTATATTTCCCCTCTTAATTATATATTGTGTATTTTTATGGTACAGTATACTCGGAATGGTTTAAGACATTTCTCTTTGATGCTTCTACCTTTTATTGGAAAACTAGTTCTTCGATCAGACTGTTTGGTATAGTTTGGAGAATTATCACATGAAGTGTTTGTAAAAATGCCTAAGTGTTAATTTGATGCTTATGTATGATAAATAATATTGAAATGTGCTTAAGAATGTGAGGATAAATATTCTTGGTAGTGTTGGGGAAATGTCTACCGAAATTCTAGATCAATTTCCAATTTCTAGCTCCTTCAATGGAATTGTTTTGAGTNGTGTTTAACAAAATGTTAGAATGAGATATACCTCTCTTATGACTAATAAAACATGTTTGTTATAGTTGTAATTGCATTTGAATTATTCTATGAACTGTGGATTTAATTATTCTAGTGATTCCTTGAATTACTAGTCAATTCAGATGAGTAGAATTAACTTGTTTTGTCGAATATATATGGGTGGAAATCTACATCCATATGATTGTAAGTGATCCCTGATATTATTTCCATGAGCTACAATAGTCATATATTTCTTGTTATTTGGCATTTGGAAAGTTCACTTGGAAACTAGGTACATTGTGGCGAAATTGGCAAATAGTTTTTGGATTCGAATCTCTGTTTTTGGTAAAAGATGAATGTACAGACATATGCCCTATTATTGGTGCTTTACTTGTGATGTAGATTTCTATTTTCCATATCTGTACCTTCACCTCTGTGTTCCTCGAAACTCGGTACGATTGGTTTGATTGAATTCCTGTCAATGTTTATTAACCAGTTGTACTGAATGAACTCGAAATATCCTTTGTTTATGTACTTGGATCAGATCTTCAAAAGTATTTTATTTTGTTGTACATGCATGCTTAAATATGTGTATAATGGATGTAGGTTCACTTTTTGGTTCATTGGCATGGTTGTGTGTCAAATTTGTGCAAGACCAGTTGTTAGTATTGAACAAGTAGTTAACGAGTTCTTGTGGAATCATTTTCATAATTACTATGTTTAATTAATTGGAAAATGGTAATTAACCTTGATTTACATGTTATTAGGTGTTAATTAGCCATTGGAATTGATAAACAGTGGTTAAGTGATAAACATATGAAATTAAAATAAGTACCATCAATTGTGTGCTAATTGTCGTTAAGTGTCATAATTGAAACACTAATTACTAGTTAATCATGATTAAGAGTAAATGGCCTTTAGAGGTGGAATTTATATCTGAATTGGATTGGAATGGATATGTGATGTTGCTAGAAGGTGTTAGTAATCCTTCCCAATTTATTTTAATTTATTTGTAATTAAATGGACTTTGTCATGAAACAAATATTGAAAAATGAATTTTAATATTTGTTTAACTAATCCATTGTGCTAAATTTATCTAATTAGCCTTAGGTAGCTAATGATATGTCCATTAGACCCATTGATATCCCCAAGGGACATTACATATGTCACTGTGAGAGCTGCCTCTTAGTAAATCTAGACATATTCCACATACCCTTGGGTATATCTAGAATACCATTTCCCTTTTTTAATAATTAGATCATTACCACATTTTTAGTAAAATTAATTAAAAATCAACCCACTCCTTAATCATTCATCTAATTAATTTAAAAGGAACCAACCGAGACAACTACAATAATTATTGCAACATCGGTAGCAACCCACATTCACGCAAGCACTCCAATAGTATAGGTCTTTATTTCATCATTTATTTCTGGGCATTTAATTTAATGCATGTGTTGAGTGAATGTTGTTTATATACTGGTGATTTATTTAATTTTTCAAAGTTATCTTAGTTGTAACGATTTATATCATTATATCTTGTAGACTAGTTGTTTTACTTTCATATATTAAACAACCTTATAGTTTATTTTGATTAGGGACCACCCCCTCTTGGCTTCGCTAGGAGAGAGCCTAGATGGGGGAGTCAAGATCAAGTGACAGCACTTGACTCTTGCTTTCCCCCAAGGTCACACCCAGTGGCTTGAAGATTTTTTCCACGTGACCTGAGGTGCGAATTAGGCAGCAACACTATTATAGCAAAAAAGTGATAGAAATTAATTTTTTAAACAAACTAAAAAAAATCATGTAAAAATCAGAAATTTTTCTGAGGCAAAAATAGCATGTAAAAACTTGAAAAATATTAATGTTTGAGTTCAAAATGAAGTATTTAAGAGCTGCAATAAAAATAAGAATGTTAATAAATATGCCAAGTTATTTTTCGAAATTTGTTGGATAATGGGGTATCCCACCCGGGAATCCCACTCTCCAAACTTGAGAAACCTGTAACACAATTAGCTCAACAATGCAAATGGAGTGAAAAATACACAAAGACTTCAGAAACAAAATATTTAAGCTAGAAATACTTTAACTTCCCAAAATCTAAGCAAACTACCACATAGCATGCAACAAAACTATTACAATACTATTCTCAAGCAAAAAAATTTCCTTGAGATTCCAAATACAAAATGAACCAAGAATGGAACAATATCACCTCAATCACAATGCATGGACAATACTTCCTCCAAATATTCCTTCTATTATCATCCAAACTTGAAAGTGCAATGGATCCTCTTGGACTAGAATGGAGTAAGAGAGAAAGAATGGGAGCAATGGGACAATGAGAGAGCAAGAGAGCATGAGAAAAATGAAGCAAGAGCATAATTGAATCCCTCCCAAATGAGGAGGAATGCCCTCCTTAAATAGGAAAAATGAAAGAGAGATGCTCTTTGCATGCTAAACAAGTGTCACAAGGGAGAGAGGTGTGGGGGCCAAGAGAGGGGGGTGAATTTGTTCAATGAGGAAAAAACAATGGTTTGAGATCTCAAATATGGGGAGGAAACCACCATAGTGGAGCCCCTCCCACTGACTTTCACTCACCCAACCAATCAAAGAGAGGAGGGCACACCCCTAGAGTGAAAAACTCAAAACTTGTTACATGCTTGCTTGGAAGGGGGATTTGGGTCTTAAATTTGTCTTAGGAATCTAATATAAACACTAAAATATTTACTTGGCCACCCCAGCTGACTATAGTCACTTTTCCAAAATTTGGCTCTCTAATTAAATGTTCAATTTCTTGATTTCCATGTCTGACCTGGGAAAAAGTCACCAAAACCATAGTAATACTTGTCCGAATGAATTAAAACTTGGCCCAAGGGTGTATGGGTTCTCATTAAATTTGTATTAAATACCCATACCCATATACAACATTAAAAGGGACCAAGTAACCCCCTTTTACATTACAACAAATTGTCTTGAGTGACAATTTTTAATGACCAAAAATTTAAAAAAACTATGCAAAACTTAATGAAATTCCACAAGACTCTAGATAATGTCTAGCATGGTAATATAGAACATTCTTGGGCCCCAATAACCCCATGGACTCGATCACTAGAACACCTTTCACCACTTTGGAAGTAAGTTTGAGTGAAAAACTCAAATAATTAAAATCTGTAAAAAAAAATTAATTATCCAAGTAAAAAAACACTCAATGAAAGGACTTCCCTAATGACTAAGTCTTAGGTGATTAGGTTACAAAAATCTAGACATTCATGCTGACATATCCTTACAAAATCCCCCATAGGGGTGCGGAAATTTCATAGAGAGAATAAAAGAAGAAGAGTTGCCTTGCTTGATACAATCATTAAGTACTTCCTTTTTATCTTCAAGGAACATCCAACATGTGCATGGTACATCGGTGTCCACCATTAGCAGTGATATTAAGCCATTAGTGAATAAAGAGGGCCATTTAAGCAGGATTAATTGGCATGCATGACATGTGAGGCCTAATTCAAAATGCATGTAGTATGTGTCATTAAAGATGCATGCATGCATAAATTAAGTTGCATACGTCATGCACGGGTCAAAAGGAATAAAAGAAATAAAATCTACTTCTTTGGGCATGCATTTGTTATTATTCACTTTCGGAAACAAGTTTGGGAGCTTGATGAGTTTCTTCGGAGTTGAGGGAGAATTTCCTTAGACAACATTGGGTTCAATAGTGAAATCTATCTATCCTAGTCAATTCAGAGGATAGATCATCCAGAACTCTTATAGAGCTTCAATACTACAATGTATTCATCATTATTTGCAGAGATTAGAGGGAATATACAACTGCAGAGTAAATTCAAGAGGGGTGCACTTATTGGATCAGCTGGGGGTGTATTAGCTGGATCCAATTTGAGGATGTATGGTTGGTGATCTCCAATGGAATTCCCTATCTCTATTATATTGGTGTCTTGAATATTCAATCCTCGGAGGGTGTATTGCCTTATTATATTTCAAAAGGCATATTCTCCCTATCCACATCAGAGGGGGCTTTCCTTCAAACTATATCACTAGGAGCGCATTGATTTGATTATTTTGTGACTATATTACTCCTCTCTCTCACTGGGTGAACCATACTAGATATTATTATTGCTCATTAGATCCCTAATCATCTTTCTGGAGCTATTTCGATTGACCTGAGACCAAAGGAGGGCATGACATTGTGCATGGTAAAATCGCTATGGGAGCCACTATCGCCAATTGAATCCATACCCGATGCATGACATGCATGTCTTCTCCATGATATTCAACTACTCTAATACATCTCATGAGTATGTCCATGCTTTTATTTTGACCTTGTTTGCATTGTATATCTTAATATTTGTAATATCTAGGGCATGCAACTTATTATTATCATGCAAACTCACTATGGGCTAAGTTGTAAATCACACACTTGAATAAAAATACCCGAAACATCACAACAAACCCTACACAACATCAAAATACAACAATTTGGTATATTACAATCCACCTTTATCTTCTTGACCTGGATCTTAATATGGAAGAGTTTAGTCATCTCTTTCTCTTCCTTGGGAGGGAGACTCTATTCAAATTCATCTCATGTTGCATTGTAGTGCAGACACTTTTTCCCTCTACATCTCAGTTTCTCTCTACCTAGTTGACTAAATCCATAGATAATGTAATGTCCCCATTTTCTTGATAGCACCAGGAGGATTCACTAGGCCATTAGATCCCCGTGGATTCTAGTGTAAAAACTAATAAAATTATTTAGGATTAATATTAGTCCATAACTAATTAGTTTAATTAAATTAAACTAAGGGAAGTGATAAAGCTCATAGTTTGTGAATATTTAATTAATATTTATTTATTTAATATTGTGATAAGTTGGATATGTTTAGGAGGTCCCATGAGAGCACATAAGATAGGTTATGGACCCAATAAGTTATCATCCACAATAGCAACTTGAAGAAAATCAGAGAAAATCAAGAAATCCACTAGAAAGATGGATGGCAGCCCAAAAGCGGGAAACTTAAGAAAGCAAAAAGCATGCAGAAAGGAAAGAAAGTCCATAAAAATAGAAAGAAAAAGAAAAGAAGAAAAAGCACTGGAAAATCAAGAAAAAGTAGGATAAAATAGAAAAAGAAAAAAAAAGATAGATAAGCAAGAAAACAACTCCAAAAATAGGAAAGTAGTTCAAAAGCAGAAAAAACAGGACCTTCCATATTTTTGTAAGAAGGCTTTAGAAGGGAATAGAAAAAGCCATAAATCACCAACTAAAGCTACAAGGTCAAAATTTAGTGAAGGACGGTGCATTAGATGAGATAAGGAACGTCAACATGAGCAAGAAACTTGCCAAAGAATTATCAAGCATGATTGGTTCGAATTCCTAGAAAGCAGGGCCTGGAAGGAGGAAACAACAAGCTATATAACTTATCCAAGAAGCTAACAAGTTTATAAAAGAGGGAGGGCACACCGCATTCATATATTTTCACAATTTAACTTTTGTATTCAGAGCTCTAAGCTTTTCTGACTTGGGAGATGTGCCCCTAGTCACAATCAAGAGATGTGCCCCTATTGCTTCTTTAGTGAGATGAGTGGATAATGGAATTCAGCCATTGTCAATGTTTTATTTGCATGTTCTGAAGCTAATTCCAGCCTGATTCTAGTCCTAGAGAAAGCATTGTGAATCCTCCAATTCAAATTCAGTGTATTTCTAGTCATTCTTCAGGATGAGGGTCTTGTGCTGAATAATGTCAAGTATAAGTCTTTTTTGAAAGGCATTTCGAATGCTACTTGATGTAATTTATGTAATTGCAATATTTTGAACTTATTAAAAAACTTTCATAATGATAAAGTTGGATGTTTACCTTATTTTCTAATACCTAATCTAGAATTGCTTCCAATTTTACTAGTCTTCAATATATTTGCAATATTGGACCTTGTGCTTATTCAAATTGTGTTCTTTCTATTCTCAGAGTTAATTAACATCTTAATGAACACAATATCCCATGCTTAAGTTAGCAAATTCGATGGCATCTTAGGTTGTTTGGAACGCCTAGAATCCAAACCAAATGTGCAATCCTGAATATTAGTTTTTCTTATTTGACCTCCCATCCAATCCAAACCGTACCAAAACCCTTGGATTCAAACCATAACTGATTAGGGACAGTAACTTACCATTCCCCTAAGTTCCATAGCCTCCTACCTTCCTGGAAGTCAATTTTTAGTGTCTTACTTGTCTTTCCCTCGAGAAGTGTCAAGTTAAGCCAATGCCAAGGATCTAGTTTGCATATGCTAATGTACCAATATAGCCTTGGAGTAGACTTCAACAGTAGTTGATTTCAAAACATAAATGGTCCTAGTATGTTGTGAAAAGAATACTTGAGATAGTGCAACCCTTGTTGCCATCATTACACGAGGGGTTTGATTTAGTGTGCCTAGATTCCAATTTGGGTACATCATAGTGGTATCAGAGCACTTTCCTTTACTCTTATGGAAAGTAGACTCTCAATTTGAAGAATTTGTAGCCATGATACTAGAACCAGCTAATGATGATTTCGAATGGGATGATGCGGAAGCATCCGGTTCCGATGAAGAAATCATCTACATAGATGGAGGATTACCATGAGATTATGATGGTTAATTTTGTGACCAAATGGACAATAAATACCGAAGGGTTGAACCACCAATGGCTATATCAAAATATGATTTAGCAATAAATATAGCAGCAAGTGAAAACTTATCTCATCACTATTAGGATTATCTTTCCTTGGGGGAAGAGAATTGTAAAGCCATTCCTTTCAAAGATTATTTCTATTGCAAATTTGGATTTGAGCCCAAGGATGTAGATGAGGAATCATTGAAGAGCAGCATACTAAGTTGTTCCACCTCTCATAGTAAAGGAGAAGAGAATAGAACCAAATGTGAAGCTTCATTGGAGCCATTTGGATATAGGGGCATCATAAGACTCTTTGGTTTTTTTTTAAGAATAAACTCTAAAGATCTTGACCCTAAGAATACTAAGGAGAAAGATGCATCAACTATATTGAAGGAGAAAAAGTAAAGCACCAATAAACCATTATAAGACATGACCAAAATCCGTACTAATGAGGGTTGCGCAACAAAAGAGCAGGGTGATCATTCCCTTGAGCCTACCACCAGTGTTGTAGGAGAACAATCCAGAGAGACAAATGACACTCTAAACATGGATGAAATAGCATCTACTGATGGATTCTCAAGTCTCCATATTGGTGACATAGAGATAAGTCTTCAAGAAACTGTTCCAAGCACAAGTTTCCTTGAGCATGAAGATGAATTGCATGTAGTAGTATAAGTTTTTCCAGGATCAACTTTACAATTACCAATTGAACTACATTGTTAAGTCGATCTCACAGGAGAAGAAGAAGAGGATGAGGCAAAAATGATATACTCTTCTCATCCACATGAGGTTTTGGAAGAGAATGAATCCTATAAATTAGATTTGGATCTTTCAGTGGATCTCAAAGAAGAAGACCATTTTGTGAAGAATCCTCTTTGTGAGCCACACCATTTGGGTGGATCATTAAAGGAGGGTGAAGAGAAGCTCAGAGCAGCCAAGGAAAATTTTGTTGATATCAATGCCTTGTCAAGATGTTGTTGGAGAGCTTCAGAAGAAGGATTGGAAGCAGAAACTTTCTTGGGAGATTTCAAAACTCTCAAAGAAGAAGTGGCCAAGATGAAGGAAAGCTACATGAACTTGCCCACAGATAGGAATCATCTTCTTGAGGTAACCAAAATATACCATCATGCACTCATAAGAGAGGAAGATGAAGCAAAAAGGCTTGGTAGTGAATTGGAGGTTGCATATGTTTCTTTGGAAAGCACTCAAAAGGCTCTTCAAGAGTAAAAGTTGCAGATATATTAACTTCAAAATTAGTTGAATGTACCACACATTTCATACTGCATGGAAGGAAATGCATTGGGTATGCTGGAGGAACTTCATGTGGAGGATGAACATGAAGAAAGCTCATATTTCCAAGTGTTGGTGAAAGGATATGCAATAGAATATATTGGTCAAACATTTGTCTTGTTGCACAAGTACATTCAAGAAGACATAGCATTTATATCTACAAGCAAACATACTTATTTGTCCATGGATTGGATAGGTGAGTACATAGTGAAGATGGAGATCCAAGGGTGCACTAGTTTTGCTTTCCTTGGGAGAAGATTAACTAGCACACCATTCCATGATTCAACATGTGAACAAAGAGATCACTCTGAATGGCATGTGCATGACGAAAGATATTGTCATGAAGAAGGTTGGCTAAGTTCTAGCTTGGTACCAAGAGGATTATGGGTTTCTTACATTGAAAGGGAACCTGATTTTGGAGGAGGTAGCTGCATTCACTCTACTTGGATCAGCCAACAAATATGTTAATTCATCTATGTATTGGATGGATGGATCAATATATGTAGAGAGTATTTTCCAAACATTCATTTTACTCCAAGAAGATTTTGAGTTTCCCCTACCGGTGACTAAACCAAAGTTGGAGGAGCATGAGAATGGAGATATTCCTTGTCCATATATTGGATTTGTTGCCTTGATATGTGAGCAGCAGCAAGGATATTCATGGAAGCAATTTGGCACTCCCATTGCACATGCATCCATAGACTGGATGAAGAAGCTTGTGGTCGAATATAGCATAATGTTGGGGACAAAAAAAGGTAAGAGTTTTGCTTGTTATATATTCCTTTCCTTCTAGTTTGAAGAGCAGTTTTGTATGGAGTTGGGAAGGACACATTTTTCTGCCAATACCATTATAAGTCAGATTCATATGGTTGATTACAGTCATAATTGTGGAAAAGCCTCATGTCATGATGGATCATGAGAAAAATTCATATTTGAAGGTGCTTATGAAGAGGAAAGATGAAGACAATTTTGGGCAAGCACTTATTGATTTGAAGAAGAATCATGAGGAGGATTTAACTAAGGGAGAGGCAGTTGAGGATATACCAATTGAAGCTGCAGGTAATGGTATGTGTTCATACAAGGATTGGGTAGACAAGTTTATCACCGAAATGAAGGTTCATGGATGGACAATGCTTGCTAGCATTGGTGATGCATTGTTTGACTTATATGCCTTGGAAGAAAGACTCCATGATCTACCTTTATGGGTGGAGGACTTCATCATAATGGAAATGGATGATCACATCCCACATGGATTAGTAAGCAAAGGTGTCTATTTATCCATGGATTGGATGGGCAGATACATAACAAAGATGGAGACTAAAGGGTGTGCAAGCTTGGCTCACATTGGTAAGAGTTTTCTTTACATTTGTAGGAGATTTATACATGCATATGACATTGTCATATTATGTGAGCATCAACAAAGAAATGTATTGAAACCATTGGATGACTTGGGTACACAAAAATCCAATGATTGGGTATGCATATATATGGCATATTTATCATCTTGCATTCCTACAATGTGGGATGCAATGGTGCATGACAGAAATCAGCTTGCACAGGAAAAGGTCCAAACATTATTGGACAATGGTAGAAGTTTTTGGAAGCATGCAAAGTGATGGGATTCCAATATGGTGGTGTGATCCTGACATCCTTCCCAATGATATACTATTCCAGTTGATTCTAATGTTTGGGAGGATGCAGTTGAGACAGTGGGAACCTGACATTCCTTGGAATGCCAACTTTCCAAAGGTGGCAAGGACATTTGGAGCCTTACAGAGGAAACAATGGGATCCAGACACTCTTCTCAGTTGTCTTAACTGAGTTGAAAAATTTGTTTGAGGAAGAAGAGTTAGTCATTAGGGAATGGTGATAATCATAGTGGTGCAACAGAAACATGATGGACATTTTGTACTTAGCTTGGGATTGAGGATTCCAACTCTATTTTGTCAATAGCATATACTGAAGGCTGAAGTCATCGGTTGGATGCATATATGGTTGGAGTTGGTTTCTTACTTGAGGACAAGCAATTTTGGGAGGGGAGGATTGTAATGTCCCCATTTTTTTTATAGCACCAGGAGGATTCACTAGGCCACTAAATCCACATGGATCCTAGTGGAAAAACTAAATAAATTAGTTAGGATTACTATTAGTCCATATTTAATTAGTTCAGTTAAATTAAACTAAGGGAAGTGATAACGCTCATAGTTTGTGAGTATTTAATTAATATTTATTTATTTAATATTGTGATAAGTTTGATATGCTTAGGAGGGCCCATGGGGTGCATAAGAGAGCTTGTGGACCCAATAAGTTGATGTTGATAATGTTACTTCAAAAGATATTCTTCATTGTATTACTTGTATTATTATTATTATTATATTTTGTTGTACTTTTATAGTACCTCCTTTCGGGGATGTTTTCCCTCCGATCAGATATGTCATTAATGTAATTTGGTCATGTAAGAGTCAATGCCAAACCTCTGTTGTAAGTCGGGGAAATAGTCCCCAAGTGAATAACGTAAAACGTATTTTTGAGTCTCCCTATAAGGAGTCGGCCTAGTAAGATCTAGAAGTCAGCCCTGTCGAACCAAAAGGCCACCCAACTGAAGAATATAAATAGGGAGGTGTCCTCCCTCATTTGGAATCACAACAAGTGAAAACATGTTCGCTCCAAGAAACACATATTTCATTAAATTTGTAATTATTTAGTGAATCTAGAATTTAGAACTTCCGCTAGATTGAGTTCTTTCAAAATGAAAAAACTCATAGCCTTTGAATTTTTACATAATTTCTATTAATATTATTTATAGTTTGTATTAAATGTTAAGTTGATTAAATTATTTTATAGCATAATACCAACATTGTATTTGTTATTACAACAATTATAAATATTGTCATAGTAATTATTTTTGTCTTTGTTGAGTATGTTGTTTTATTTTTGGAAGTTAGCACCACTTATAATCAAAACGAGAAAATATTTTATGACTTTAAAGTCTAAGTTTTACCCTTGTAATGATTAAAATAAATTCTGAATTAAAGTAGCAACATAATTTTTTATTATTATTGTTGGTAGTGGTAGTGTATTAAAAACTAAGTTGATGAATGTTTACTTTATGAATGATAGATTAACGTGAGAAATTTCTTACCTATAAATTTATTTAATGATATTGATGATTGTAAATCATCTCTTGTTTATTAATTTTAATTATTTTAACAATCAAAATCATTTATGAACTAGAAAAGCATTAGTGCAATACAGTTTGATTTTTTTCATATACAAGAGGAAAGGGGGAAAACCCATTGAATTGATTATTGCAAGTGTTCATTATTTATTTATGAAGTATTTGAACAATGTGTTTAATTGAAAAGAGCATATTTATATTGAAAATATAGATATCTTACAATATTTATATTATCGTTAGATTTTAAATCATCTATTAATTTATGTTAGGGCACGGAGGAATCGAACCACCATCGTCCTGCTTGTAATGCAGGTGCTCTTCCATTGAGCTAGCACCCTTTACAACATGAGGGGAGAGGGATTGTGTTAACACCTGAATTACACCTTTCTAATCCTCTGTGACAAATCAAAATGATGAAAATCTTAGACTTTGATTCTTTCAAAATGATGAAATTCTTAGACTTTGATTCCTTACATAATTTCCATTAATATTATCTATAGTTTGTATCAAATGGTAAGTTGATTAAGTTTATGTAATGACATTAATATTGTATATGTTACTATGATTAAGCAATTGAATTCTAATTTGATATGGTAACTAGTACATTGTTGGTGTTGAGTTCCTATACTAGTAGAAGGTTGGCAATATTTTAGAATGACCCATTGAATAACTATTTAATGACATAATATAAATGTGTTTGTTACTATAACAATTTTAATTCTCGACGTAGCAAGCAATATTGCATGTGTTGAGTATCATGTTGTAATATATTAGAACGTTGGCAACATTTTATAAGTGACAAGAAAAACTATTATGTATTAAGTGTTACTATGCTAAGTTTATTATTTTAACAATAAAAAACAATTATACGTTAGAATAGAAATATAATTTATTTATATTACTATTATTTATATTTTCTAATAAAAGTTAAGTTGATCAATGGTTATATCACGAAAAATAGATTGCAAAATATTTTTTTACATATTCTTATTAAAGTTATTTAATGACATTAATAATCAATGTTTGTTGCTATTATTATCTTGGAATTTCATTTAATTGAAATTATGTTAACTAATGTCTCTAGGTTGAGTTACCAAAGTAAGTCTAAGTCTTTTTTGAGTATGATGTTTTATTTTTGGAAGATGGCACCACTTGATAGAGGACAAGAGAAAATATTTTTATGACTTAAAGTAAAAT